>JBBMOJ010000342.1:0-45118 GCA_038090695.1 Sclerotinia spermophila | reverse complement strand
AGGCCTTAGGTTTATCTTATAATCCATGTTGCGGTGCGGGTACCTCCGTAACATAGTAATGCTTCTTGGGCTATAGTATTAATAGTTTTACTAATAAGATTAATATACTTTTTAAATCAAATACCAATAGGCGTTTGATTTGCATTAGAGAGATACTTAAATAATCCATCAAATTATATCTCAAAGCCAAAGAGAGTAATAAAGAGGATATATATAATAATTACTTTTTGTAAACAAATAGTAGACAATCTATAAATTGTATATACTATTAACCAAATATAAGCGGCTACCCATATAGCTTTCATTACTCGGGTCTTAATATATTATAGGAATACCAATCGACAATCAAAGAAGATCTCAAACTAGTATAGAATAAGCTATATTCTACTAATAATCTTTAAAGGAATTAATATAATAATCAGATCTGGATTGATTTTTATAACTGGATTTGCTATATTATATCTTCTCGAGATATAAAATAGCTCAAACTTTTCTAATATAAAGAAAACCTTATTCCAATCCCTTTATCATAAAATATACTATATAGTTTTGTAAAATATATAAATATTTATAAATAGATCCCTCAATAAATAATATATTATTATATCATCAGTATATCCAAAATATTATATCTTATTCTAATTAAATAGTTCAACAAAATATAAGGTATACAGAATTAAGAAAAGTAATAATCCTTAAGGAATACTATATACAACCGGAAAATCCCAAATTATGATTCCCTCAAATTATACTTATATATACCTTTTTAATAGAAAAAACTCAATAAGTCATAGAAATAATATAGACTAGCCCTACTTCCTTATATATTATAGCAATTGTTATTTGAGAAATATATCATATACACCTTATATATCTATTATTACTAGTATAACTATATTACCAAAAGTTAGAACTAGCTTTATATTGTAAGTGAAAATAATAATAAAATCAATTCCAGCTCTTTTCAATAATATATTGTAATACTATAAACTAATCACTTTATATTTTATAGTAATCTATATAATCTGATTAGTAATATATTTCTCGAGCCCTTTATTAATATATAATATTAGTATAATTAGTTTCTATAATCTTGGTGATATCCTATCCTTCTTCCCAACCTTTAGTAATATAACTACTTCAACAAGTTTCTATTTATTTGAGTAATAGTTAAATATTAGATATAAAGCAAAGATTTTATATATCGGCTTTTCAATATTGGATTAGTATATCTTGAAAAGGTGAACAGTTATTTTATTAATATTTGGTGAGATACTTTTAGCTCCTATTATATACTTCTCTATTTCCTTTATAGTAATTATTCTTTTCTATAAAAGGGATAAGTATTTGTTTTGTTTCTGAAGTAGATTATTCAATAGATTATTTATTGCTTTAAAGTAATCAAAAACTATTGTAAAGAGTGTTTCGGTTTTCTTTCTAATATTAGTAATCTCTTATTCATCAATTATTAGGGGAAAACTTTTAAGAATAGTTTCTGGAATTATTTTGTGCTAGTTCATAATTTTATAAAGTTTTGTCACGGGAAGAATGAGTCCTATATAAACCCAATTAGCTATACAGCTATTAGGACGTCCTTTTAGCGTGATAAGTTTCTAATTGTTTTATATATTATTTAGATGTTTAGTTTAATAGTTTGTTTGGATAATCTTATTATTTTTTGTAGGTTATAAAGAACGCTCTCTAATTTGTTTGCAGTTCTGGTTCTTTTAGCTATTATGTATATCTAGTATGTCTCCCTGTAATCATCGATCTATTATAAGAAGGATCGGCAAGGTTTTTGGTTTTTCTGTTTAATAACTTTTATAGTTATATTTAATATACTTGATATTTTAAAGATAAGATTATTAATATTCTAAATGGTTTGAATATCAGTATTTAGAAAGCTTATTAATCGATTGGTTATTATATCTATTAGGTTAAGTAAATCTGAATCCCGGATTCGGTAATATATTTGTTTGAACTCGGAGGCCCCCTTACTTACAATAATAGTTATCTAAATAATATAATCAGATTTATAATATAGATCTTCATTAATTACTATTATTATAGCCGGGAGATTGGAAAAGGTTAGATCCAGAATATAACCTTTTATATAAATAGATACACCTAGGATTCTGATATACTCTATTTCTTATTCACTAATCTATTATATAAGTACATCACTTTGATTAGTATTTGGTACTCCAAATTCCTATAAATTATACTTCGTATTGAAATCGCCTTCTATAATTATTCTAACTTCAAAAAGGATTTCTAATTCAAATAGATATTTTATTATAATTGGATTGAGTAGGGCTTGATAAATATTGAGAATTGAGTAATTGTTAATATTAATTTATAAGAAATCTTTATTATTATTTTATTTTATTTGTTTTATTTTTAGATTAGCCTTTTTATAAATATAGGTAATAATCTGTGGTCCACTTTTAGGATTATTAAGATTATTTGTTGGTTTTTATATATCAATCAACTAATACCGATTATATATGGTATAATTTTGTATTACTGAATTGTTGTATAATTAGGGCTTTTAAATATAGATAATATTTATATTAGCCTCCCCAACTATTTGGAGAAGAGTAATATAATTGAAATATCCATACTCTATATTGGTCTATATAATCGTAAACCCCCCATCCTCCATTATAATTATACTATTTGTATAACTTATATAATAATAACTATATTCTTGTTGATTATCAACTCATTTATCTTATTTATTTCAGAATTAGATAATAAGAAAGCCTTTTTTATAATAATAGTTATATTATAATTTATTCTTTTATTAGCTTGATAAAGTAGATTGTGAATAGATATATAGGTAGTATTAAAAGGCCTCTCCTTTATCTAAATTTGTTTAAAGGATCAGTCAATGATTTGCTATTGGTTTTTATAGGTAGTAATATATATACCTAGAATGGATAGGTTGATAATAATTATCTAAGGCGAGGTGTTTATAATAGGAATAGATTTCTTTCCCTTTCGGATTACCTAGGTATCCTTCTTACCCACTTCTCGAATTACTTTCAGTTATTCATATATAAATCGAATTAGATTATTTTTAATAAGTTGTAGGGCTGTTAGGTAATTGTTGTATATAGATTAGAAGGGCCTGAAGCAGGTTATATATTAAGTGTTCTTCTAATATTAATTATAAATCTATTTATTGATATAAACATTAATTGTTTTGTTATACTTAGAGTATCGGATTAGGCGATAGTATATATAAGGGTTGTAATATAACTAGTATCCTATAATATATTATTTAAGTCAGAGGTGTTATTATCTCTTTAAGAGCTTCGAGAATTCATTAATATTAAAAAGTCGAAACAATTTTATTAGCTTTTTGAAATTGATAATCCAATTAACTTTTTGAGTTAACAGATTCACTCTATATTTAGTGATTCTATATTGAATTGGACTCTTATCTATCTAAGCTTTGATCTCTTTATAGATTATCTTGTTGGTGAGGGTTGTAAAGAGTTCTATAGTATTATAAGGTACCTAAGGCACAATATAATTATACTACATTTCTGCTATTTGTATATTGGTTATATTAAGTATATTAATCATTTTCGTATAGTTTTCTTATCTTAAGATTATCTAGTAAACTAATAGTGTTTTATATCCAAATATCCATTCTATTCTATTATAGTATAGTAACGGGATCAGTTTGAGTGACAATCTGGAGATTATATCCCTAATCTTCAAATATACTTCGAAAGGGTTGGAAGTGCTTAAAAACTGTTCGCTTTCTACCTTAATAAGGATTGTACAACTGTCCCGTTCCCAGTATTTATTAATATATAGCGTTTCAATATCCTTAGGCTTATTTGTTCTAATACCTTTTAGTATCTGAAGTGCTTATTCATTCTAGAGTACTTCCCTATAGGACTTTGTAGTCCTAGGGATTAATTGAGCAATTGATATTAGTATCGATTAAGGATTATTGGCTTATCCAGTTACTCTGATTATACTCTCTATATATAAAGACCTAAGCTCCTTAGTATACTCTATCTTATTATTGCTTAGTATTTTGATAAGTATATTAATTATATCTACGATTTTCAGTATTACTTTCTGTTTTCTATCCTCCTTATAAAATTAATTGATAATCACTCTACAAACAAAATAAGCATTATTATTTCCTTCTACGGAATCGATTACTATAATTATAATTGTTGTTGATATTATATTCACAGGAGTAATTGATTTATAACTAAATACATTTAATAACACACTAGAACATTCCTGATTATACGATAGCGACGATATAGTAGTTCTTATAGACTCTCGAGCTTTATTATAATTAAAGTCTTATAATAGCATTCGTATAGTCGTTGTATATGTATGTATTTATTTATTTATATAAAATTATATAAAAGAGTAGATAATATATTAAGTTAGGAGTATATAAAGTATATATCCATTTGTTATATATATAGTTAGTTATTATATTATTTGCAAAATTATTATATAACTAATAACAAACTATATTTCTACAAAAAGCTTTAAATACTATTAAATAACAAATTGAAAATACAAATTATTTATAGAATACATTCCTTTAATCCAATTAAATATCCCGATTATACCAAAACTATCAATCTTGTTTCTAGATTTTATTAATAAACAAATATATATCAAAAGATCAGAGTTTATATATAAATATACAAACTATATATTTATACAAAATCCTTTAAATCAATATTACCAGATTTTCTAAAGCCCCTTCCGATTCTATTTCAAGTATAATCAGATATATCCATTAATTATATCACCCCCCTTCCAAAAAGTAAATACTTCAAATCTATATATAAATATATCTTAATTATAATTTATAAACTAATAAAAATACGCTATTTCATTAATACAAAAACTTTAATTATAAAAGAGTTAATCAATATTTTTATAAACTATATCTATACTTTATATAGCTTACCCAATAATATCATTTCGGATTACAGAATACAATTTGTATTGGAATTTTGGTTCCAATTGTTTGAAAGATTAGTAATTACTTTTAAATATTCTTCAACTTTTCATTTATAAATCGATAAGCAAATCGAATATATTAATTCTATCCTTAAACAATATCTCTATACTTTTATCAACTTCCATCAAAATGATTGAATAGAATAATTATTATTAATAAAGTTTGCATTCAATAATATAATTTCAGAAACAATAGGATACTTATTATTCTTTACTAATTATAACTTCAATCTATATATCGATATCGAACCTAGTAAACTATATCTATTAGAGTTTATACTAATACAAAAATGTGAATTCTTTAAAGGAAATAAAACTATAAATAGAATAGAATGAATTATAAAACAATTCTAAGCGCTTACTAAACAAATTGTTTCCATATATAAGGAATATACTAACTATTATAGATCAGACTCTTTATATTACAGTATAGAATAGAAGGTATTTATCAATATAAAGAATATAAAGATATTATGAAAAGTAAAGAAATTAGATAATAAATAGATCAACCTTTATAAAATCATAAAAATATACCCTTGCTTGTGCTTTATTCAACTACTAAAAAATATACAGATATTCCTAGTATTCTATTACTTGTTTCTTATCCCTACAAACGAAAGTATACATTTCCTAAACCAAACTGATATCAATAATTCAGAGTTCCTAATTATACGAAATAGAATCCTTAAAAGAAAGAATGGAAAGAATGAACCAATACTAAACAACTATAACAAAAACAAATACTATTATTTAATAAAATAGAAACATTATATCCCAACCTAACAACCAGCCTCTGATCTAAAAAGCAATGAAAAGATTATAGCTGAATACTATCACCTATATTCTAAAAAATCTAGTTTTTCAAAATGGATACTAAACAACTCGAAAACCAACTTAATATTGAAATCTACAATATACAAAATATCAAAACCAAAACACTTACCAAAAAAAAAAAAGTATAATTTGAATAGAAAAAATATACTAATCTATACTTAAGCTTACTTAAAACAAACAATTCCTAAAAGAGGAAATACTATTACAGATTCATATTAGCCTCACATTAGTATAAGGCTTAGTCATCACTAGTCATATAATCGATACGGTTTTAGAACCTTTCTCTTCCTTATAGAATATCATATATTATACCTAGGTACATACTATTGTACACTCTTACACCGTGATATTTATAAGCGAAGTATAATAAATTCTTTAGTATATAAATGCTCTTTTAAGCTTTTCAAATATTCAATAGATTTATAGTTTAATAATAAAGTGTATAACTTTTGAATATTAATTATATAAAAATATAAATTCTAATTAAACCTTTTATAGATTACTTCTAAATATATTTATTTTTTGAATCTCTATTATATTATAGAAATCCCTATATTATATATATTATATATTTATGTATATTATTCCACTATTTATATAATCTAAATATAAATCATTATTATCTTATTAAACAACTATATTGTTTATATCTATATATATATAAAGAAATAGATTACTATAATCAATCCCTAAATCAATCTATTTTATATATCTTTATATATATTTTTCTCCAATTCTTAAAATAACCAATAATATAACTATCCTCTATAATATATTAATAGATTATATCATAATAACTTCAATCAAAATATAATTTATAATATAATTTTCTTTAAATTATTTCCTAATCTAAATAATTCTATTAGAAAAAACTTATTTTAAAGAAAACCTTTTAAAAATCACTTTTTAATTAAATTATTATTTCAATTTCTATTAATATTTATAAATTAAATAATATTGATTTAAATTTTATAAAGATTATATTATAATATTTATTTATTTATCTATTTATATTATTTAACGTCTACTCTAAACCTCTCCAAGGGTATTCGGACATACTAAGAAGTGGTGATCCTTATATAGCGCAAGCGCTATAGCCGCTTAAAACAATTTATCATCTAGGCCAGAAGCTATTCGCTTTTTCTATAGGTACGAACCTCCTCCTATAGATGGAGGGGGTCGTTTGAACTTCTACATCTCGGGCTAGGCCCTTCTTCCAATTAAATACAGAAGATCTTTAAAGGCTACTTATTCCTATAGAAGGTAGCTGGTTGATCCAGGTGTACAGCTAGACGCTGCTCGTTAGGATTGAGCTCTGGGGGTGGGGAGCGCATGTGGATCACTAGGATCATTATATTATATTATATATTATATATTATAGAATACATATAGATATTAGTCTATATTAATATTTTAAAATAGATATAAAAGTATATATATTTTAAAATAAATATAAAAATATATAATTTAAATAGTATTTTATTAAAGAATCAATTTTCTTATTTTATATTTCAGGAAAATAGTGTCACGGCGCCAACTATATGTTCTGTAGTTGCCTTTATACTTTAGGTATAGACTATTAGTGTATCCTACTTTCTATAAATAGAACCTTTCTTTTCTATAATCTTTTACTTTTATAGTATAATATAAGTTTTTATTTGTATTCTGATAGTTTGTATTATCAATAAGAAAACTATTATAACTTCATTTAATTAATTCCACTACAGTTGTATACCGATTATACTAATTATACCTACCACTAACCAATGGTATATCCTCGCCACTATCGCTTAGAAACTCTGCTTAGTCGTTTTGATTTTAAGAGTATTCTAAATATAACTATACTTACATTAATACCTATATCTGATCTAATATCTAGTCTAATCCTATATTGCCCTTTCTTAAACTATATTATCAACTTTATTGAAATCAATATTACTAACTTTATCAACTTATTCAATAATCCAATCACTACTTATTTCACTATTATATAAACTATATTTTCATCAATCAAATTGATTACTAATTCCCTACAATCCCAAATTGCCTAGTTTAAAAATATAAATAATATACTGAAGATTGCTATTCGCAATACTTTTTAAACTCCGCCCCACCGAAAGTATTTTATTACCCCCGAAAAGTTTAATAATAATAAATAGGATATTACAAAATACCAAAATCAATATACTACTTTCCATAATATAATCAATCATTATTTAACTACAAATTACAAAAATAAAATAAAATTCTAAAAAATTATATTTCTTATTAATTTATTCTCTAACCCTATATATACAAATAATTAAATCTATTTCAATACAATTACTAACAATCTATATAATTCCAACCTTTAACCAACCGAATAATATATTATATCAAGCATTTAATAGGAATTAAATAAGCAATACTAAACCCTTAATCTTTTTTACAAAACTTCTATAAATTATAATAAATACAAAATAAAAAAGACTCTATTTAACAATTTTATTATTAAGTTTAAATAGCTCATTATAAAATATAAGAAAACTATCAAACAACAAATTTCCAACTTCAAACTCAAAGTCTCTTAAGAATTAATCAATACCTCTATCAATTATTTTAATAAACCTTCCGTTACTAATATTAATATATAAATTATCTAATAATAAAAAATCTACAATAATTTAAAAGAAAAAGCTTATTTAAATAATCAATACAAAAATCAAAACATTAATTTCAACTATAATCAATCAAAACCCTACAACAAAAAACCAATTGCTTTTACTACAATCCCTATACTAAACACCTCCAGCAATCCAACACAATTAGATACTATTCATCAAAATCAATATTCTTTAATTTATTATACTTGGGATTAATATATTAAGCTCGGTTTCTATTTTTATTATAAAAAGTCTAATTATATTAAAAGCAATTATAAAGAAAAGTGGACTAACAATATGAAATACAATATTAATTAAAATACTAAATATATTCCAAATATCAATTGCTTCCTTATTACAAATTAATATCAAAACCCTAAACTTTATTATAATCCAACCGCCTCTTCCTATCCAAAAATATTCCAATTTCCCAATTATTCTTCTATTTTTTTAAATACTATTATATTATACCTCCCCAATTCTATCCGGATATATTTAAGAATTTAATCTAAAAGGATTTATTAAAGGATCTATTCAATTAAAAAAGAATAGAAATTCAATTTCTTAACCAAATATATTAAAAAATTAATCTCAATTTATAATTACAAATCGAAATCCTTTATAGAAAATTTATCTTTATAAATTAAAAGATTTATTATATCTTAAATTAATGAATAACAAATCTTTCAAAATTTCTACCAAAATTTCCCTTACGCTTAATATAATCATTCTGTTTATTGGATTAATAAATAATAGAACTATAGGATATAGTTTTATTAATAGAAAACTTATCTCTAAACTTTATATCCCTATATACCCCCTCCCCTATACTTATTATCTATTCCTTATTAATAAAAAAACCTTCAATATTCTATTCTAATATATATTATTAAATATATAAATCAATAATTATAAAGAGTTAGGTTTATTCTATATAACTATTTTTTCAAATACAAACCCTATAATCCTTAGCCTCCTATAGCTCCAATACTATAATCTAATTATTAATTGAATAATAATAATCCTAAAATTTATATCCAAATATTACTCTAGATATTACTATTCTATCAATTCTATTACAACTATGATTCTCAACCCTATACTAACCCCAACTAATACTATACCAAAACCAAACCCACATTTATATAACAAAAGATTAATATTAAGGTTTTATCAAGCCTCAATAATGGAAATCATTAATAAGAGTTTTAAGAATACTTTATTATTACCCCAAAATCTCTCAATCCTTTTCGAGTTTATTAATTCAATTTCAATAATAATTAAAAAAAATTATTATAGAAAGCCCCGAAACTATAATATGTATATAATAGTTCAAACCTAATTGCTATTATACTTTTCAAATCTCTAATATTATAAACATTTGTACTAGAATGATTCCAAATCAGTTGATTCTGAAACCAGTCCTAATGTAAATCATTACTGATTCTAGATTATATAAGAGATTATTATGGAACAAAAACATTCTACTTTTACTGAGTATATTAATACTATTGAGTCTTTTAGGTAAATTGATTGATATATTACGAAATATCTGATAGAAGATGAATAATATAAAATTCTTTATAACTAATAGTTTTATTCAATTCTGTAAAGGTTAGGAAGCTTATATTATAAGAATATTCTGGAATGAATTAAATAAAGTTTGCAAGCTATATTTGATAATAGCTAATAATCCTATCCAACTATATCACAGTATTATAGAAAACGATATCAAGAAGTTTATAGAAAAAACTAATCAATCTATACTTTTTATAATAGAAATTCAAAACAAACTATTACTTTGGTTTTGTAATTTATTTATTAGTTTTCTATCCTTTTTTATAAACAAGCTTCTATTATAGTGTTTTTGGGAATTACAAGATTGAATTTATACTAAACAAAAAACCCCTATATTAAAAAGGTTGCCTAATATCCCCAATCGAACTTCAAGTTGTTTATAAATAGCTCAACAATAATCTAAATAAAAGATTTATTTATAAATCCCGTTTTCAATCGATTGCCCCATTTCTTTTTGCTGCAAAACCTAAAATGGGTATTCGAATTTGTTAAAACTATTACAGATTAAATAATATTACTATCAAGAATTGATATCTATTATTATTTATTAAAGAAACCCTTGATATTCTATATTATACTAAGATCTATATCAAATTAGATATTATCGCTATATTCAACAAATTACAGATTGCAAAAAGCTATAAATAGAAGATTGCTTTTATAATTCATTTCAATCTATTCGAATTCTTAGTAATACCTTTCAGTTTTTGTAATACTCCTATCTCATTCCAGAATTATATCAATTATATTCTTTTTGATCTTTTAGATAAGAATTGTATAGTATATCTAAACAATATCCTAATTTATTTTGAGAATACTACAAACTATTAGAAGCAAGTTTATAAAATCATTTAAAGATTTATTAATATCAGATTATAGATCGATATTGATAAATACAAATTCGAAATAAAAAAAACGAAATATCTTAATCTAATTATTATTCTAAACAGTATTAAAATAAATCCCGATAAAGTTAAAACTATTCTCAAATAGAAATCATTAATTAAATTTAAAAACCTTCAACGCTTTTTAGAGTTTACTAACTTCTATCAATATTTCATTTACAATTTTTCTAAGATTATAGAACTATTGAACTATCTATTAAGGAAAAAGAATATATAGAATTAGATTAATAATTAGAAGAATACCTTCAAAATACTAAAACAAACCTTTGCCTTTACTTTGGTTCTTGCAATATTCAATTACTATTATTATACAATTATTGAAATAAATGCTTCAGACTAAACTATAAATAGCATCCTTTTATAATATAACAATAAGAACCAACTACACCCAGTTATATACTTCTCTTCAAAATATAATACTACTAAATATAACTATAAAATTTATAATAAGGAATTACTAGCTATTATCAAATCATTAGAAGAATAGAGATCCAAGCTATATAGAATATAAAAGTTATTCGAAATTATTACAGATTATAAAAATCTGGAATATTTTATATTAACAAAAATACTAAATCAGAGATAAACTAGATAGACTGAATTCCTATCTAATTTCAATTTTCATATTATATATCAACCTAACTATAAAACAGTCCACCCCAATATATTAAACCGAAAAACAGAAGATTGCTTTATATATATAGATTCCAATAATAATCGGATTAAGAATCGATTACAAATAATTCTTCTAAAAAGAGTATTCAATACTATTATATTCAAGAACTTTATCCAATAAGTAAATAACAATATCGATCTTACTATAGCTTTTATAGATATAATTATCCTTAACACTAAAAAACCGATTGATAATTTTATTAATAAAATATACAAATCATTTGAATTGATTATTATTATATACAAAACATTCCAAAACCCAATTGCTTGTTATTAACTATTATTAATTCAAAAGGATTTCCGAATCGCTTTACAAGATTATAAATTAATCAATAATAAAATCTTCTATTGAAATCACTTTTTTGTTTCTCCTTTTATTGAATTCTATATATAAATTATATACTAAATGCACTCTACTGGACCTGTTGGATATCCTAGTTGAATTAAAACTATTGATTTAATCTCCTATATCTATTAGTGATCCAATATATCAAGGGAAATCGAAACTTTTATATAAACTTGCTAATTCTATTTCCAAATCAAAACCTCCTATTTTGCTATACCCGGATTTCTAGAATCTTTATCAATATTATTTCGCTCTTGGTCCAATATCTCTATTGACTATATTATACTATTATTAATTAACAAATACTACAAAAAGAAATATTAATATATTATTATAATCATTTATTGTTTAACAAAGATACATTATTTTATACCAATCGTAAGACTATCTACAGAAAAATTTGCTAATCGGTTTGTTAAGAAAGTTTATTGTCTATACAATATTCCTAATAATATTATCTCTAATAGAGGTTTACAATTTGTTTTAGAATTCTGGAAATATCTATCGAAATACTTATTGATTGCCCTAAAACAATCCTTCTTATTCTATCTAGAATCCGATAGTCAAACAGAAAGAATCAATACAATAATAGAACAATATCTCAAAGCTTTTATAAACTTCCATTAGAACGATTGATATGATTGGCTTTTATTTACAGAGTTTTGTTACAGGAGCTGCCTCTAGGGTCATATAGAAGTAGCTAAAGATCTCTCGAGGTGGTTTAGACTAGACTTCAAGTAGGAATTCAATATGGTTGTAACTAATTACAATCCTTATAACTATAATAATAAAACTAATAATTGTTCTTAAGCACAAAGCTCTATATTATAATAAAACCCATTCCTTTATATAAACCTTCATTCTCATTATACTAATCCCTAGAACCTTTCAATATAATAAATCGCAATAGATCGTACTACGCTCCAGGAGCGCTAACACTCCCTAACACTCCATCACATACTGAAAGTCATGTGACGTGGTGCTCCTAACTACCGGCGCAATAAGTTTATATTCAACAATATCATTTCAGAGATTACTAGTGTATCCCTATTTTTTGTAAATTATAGTTTTCATTTACGATTCGATATCGAGCCCTTTTCATTTATATCCCCGAATTTATTATATCAAAAAAAATATGAATTCCTAAAAGTTAATGAGATTATAGATCGGTTCGATTTTATTTTAATGAAATTGAAAGTTCTCATTATTCAATCTATTCAAAAATACGAGGATTATACTAATAGGATTTATACTAATACTTTTTTATATAAAGAAGATAATAAAGTATAGGTTAATATTAAGAATATAAAGATTAATTGTTTAATAAAAAAAAGGCGATAACAAATGGGACGGTCCTTATAAAGTTTTTAAAGTTTATAAATATACTTGTTTATTTCAATTATCTATTAGTTTCAAGATTTTCCTTATATTCTATAATTCACTATTCTAACCACTCCACTATTTATTCAGATTAATTAGTTAGGATACAATCAACAAAGCTAAATCCCGTCGGAACTAAAATCGCATCCTCGAAAGGGATAATAAAATAAATGAAGAAACTGAACAATAGGTATTCAATAAACTCCTTGACTATTATAATAAGAATAGATTTCATTATCAAATCAAATGGAAATACTATTCAGTATTCTGGCAACTTGCTGAAAACCTTTGTAGCTAGAAAAACACAATCATTGTTTTTCATCTAGCTAATCTAGACAAGCCAGACCTACCTATTTGAATAGGATTCAAAAGATTTATTGATCCTAATGCTCTACTAATATTAGTATTGAATACACTCCCGAAACAAAACCGAGGTAGACCTAAAAAGCTCCATTAATTGATTATTACTTTGAAAAAGATTTATTTTAATCCAATAATAGAAATTAGAGTATTTTAATATTATTTTTATTTTTATAAAAGTTATATATATTGCGATCATAGGACCGATCGCTTTGAGCAGGGGGTACTATTATAGCGCCAACTATATTCTATAATTGCTTTCGTGCTTTAGATACAAACTACTAGTGTATTCTACTTCCTATAAGTAGGACCTTTCTCTTCCATAGCCTTCTACCCTTATAGTACAATATAAGTCTTTACTCGTACCCTGACAAATAGATCTTATTTTATACTTTTTCTTTTTACGTCTAGTTTTTTAATTTGATTAATTTTTTAAAAATCTTTTTTTTAATTCAATTATTCTTTTTTCTTTTAATTTGAAAAGTTAATGAAGAATTTATATTTCTTTATTTTTTATTAACTGTTTTCAAATTAAAAGTTTTTATTAGATAATCTATTAAATGTTGAAAATAGTCAATATCCGTAGCCTGGTGCTAGGGCCCAATCGGGACTAGCGTCGTTTCGTTTTGAATAACCTTATATTCTATAAACACATACAATCTAATTCTAGATCTTTAATCAAACTATATAATAATAAATCATACCCAAAACAATCTTATTTTATTATTTACTATATTATATTTCAATAGATTATAAGCCTGGAAATATAAATTGAAGATGTGACGAATATCACGTGTTATAAACGTGATATCCTATCATACTAAGCGATTCTATTATATAAGAGATAAAGAGATCCCTTAAGGATCTTTTTCCTCTTTAGCTTTCTTATTCTAGTTATTTGATCTCTATAATATACTTTAATATATAATTGTGATATAATAAGAAAGCTTTTCTTTCTATCGATTTAATGATATTAAATATTAGAGAATTATTCAACTTAGAAAGTAAGATTGTATTTATAGATTACAATTATAAATTCTAAGTTGTATCAAAACTAGAAGAAGGATATTTAAATCCAAATTGTTTAGATTTCAATATTAAAATTCGGTATATTACTATTGTATATAATTGATAGATACCAGTCTTACATTTTGAGATCGATTCAAGTTTGTAATAGTCTGAGAAGTATAGTTTATTTAGGAAATTATAATCTTTTCCAATAATAATTGATATACTACTTTATAAGGAATTTATTTTTTTATAAGAATTCTTTTCTATATTTATTGGAATACTATCTCTCTATGAATTCACTTCTAGAGAATTTTATTATTCCTTTTATTTATTGTTCATTTTGTTTGATAGTATAATTCACTACATATATTAGTTTATATATATACAATACTTTATATTTTGTTGTATTACGAAATGAAATGGCTATAAACTATAAATATAAACAACAAACCTTTTTCCTTTAGAAAGAAGAAGGAAAACTTTACTTATTCAGTTTTTCAATATAAATCTTTACTATATAAACTGATAATACTATACTATAGATATAAACTTAGATAATAGTGTTAATACATAATTGAAACGAAGTCGAAAAGATAGATAATGTTTTTTAAATATATTATTCGGAAATAATATCAATCGGTTTCTATAAGTATCTGAGTTTTTAATATAAAGTCCAAATAAACAATAAGAGATTCTTGATTTTTATACTAGATTGATAAAGAAACTCTATAACTTTAATAAAGTCTATATTACTATTGAAATAGAATCAAAAGAACAATTATAAGAAATCGCTCGATTATAATAAATCAGCCCCAACCCTAAAGGGATTGATAATAGAATAAAGAAATACCAGGAGTTGATTATATAGTTTGAAGAGCATATATATAAATAACCATCCATTATACATATCATCTTCAATGGATTATTAGAAAAAGATATTGAAACCGAAAACCTATACTACAAAAACAATTGCTTTTAGGAGCCTCCCCACCGCTATATCGCCGTCGATATATATATACAGTATCGAAAACCTTTTGGATTGTATTATTTCAATTACTCCAAAAATCCCAATCACTTTTTAATTGTTTAAGGAATTAGCAATAGGCTTTATGTTTATTACAATCAAAATACAATTCAAAAGAATTAATAAAATTGAAAGAAATATATAATAAATAAACAAAGCTTTTACAATTTTTGTGGATCAATTTGTAAATGACAATAAAAGGAATCGATATTAATATCAATATATCTTAGAAATCAAAAATGTTATATTAATTATCCTTCTAGAATCAATATATAATAATCAATATAATAGCATACTACTAGCGATATTAAGTACCCCAAAGATATCCTATTTAAAAATAACGAAAAAGCTTTTAGTGCTTCAAACATTTAAATCTACTAATCAGTCTAATACTATTTACATTTTCTCTTCTGAAAGACTAAATACAATTTATCCAAAAACGAGAAGAAACAAGAAGAATTAAAAATGTATTGATAGAATAATCCTAATTATAGTAAATAAAGAGACCTGTTGTAGGGAAATTAATCCTATTTTTTTCGATTGAAAATAAAAAGTGCAATACTAGGACTAATCTTTAGAAAAGTTTTCTATTTATAGGAGAATAATATTAAATGGTTATTATAATACAACACAACCACCATTTACATTAATTTATTGAAATTCGAAAATGCTGATCAGATTAGAAAGGTAATAGGAGGATTTAGAATCCACCCCTTCGAAATCTGGTATATATATATAATGCTTATAATACCCCATAACTTTTATTAAATCGAAAACACTTTTACTCCTCTCCCTAAGGAATTTATTAAAAAAGAAATTATTATACAAACTAACAAAAAGCTAATAATATACTAGTTATCTCACCATAATATTAATCTAATTATTTATAAAGTAATATAAATTATTGGATTCAAAATCCCTATTTTATAATTCAAGTTCTTTAATGATAGCTCGTTTTCAATACTTTTGGATAAATTAAAGGGACTATAATTATATAGTAATAAATACCAAAAGTATTGTAATCCCTATACCTACCACAAAAAGGTATACTACTTTATTTATAGTAAAAAGATCAATAAATATACAAAGGAATCTATATATTAGTAATATACTAATATTATATAATATACCAATTATTTAAATCTTTTTAAATTAAAATATCTCAACTACCCCACCACCCCCAAAATATATAATAAAAAGATTATTATCTTGACCCAATAAAAAAGAAAAACTATTAGAGTAATAAATCTCAAAGCATATCAGGATCTATATTAGCCAATATTAACAAACAATTATTAATTATCAATATCCACCTCCTCCCTACAAATGATTATATTTGCAATCCCTATTCCAAAAACTAGAATTATTATTTATAAAAATACAATTCATACAAAAGACAGAAAACACTAATATAGCTAGAATTCAAACCAATTCAATTCTATAATTACTTTATTAAAGAAACCACAGTATATCACCTCCCAAAAGAATTTCAATAAACTAGCCCTAACCAATAAGGTTTTTGGATCTATAGATATAAAAATAATAGATTATAAATCGTTTGAATCAAATAACCCCACACCCATTTCCTCTTTATAAATAGTATAATCAATATATATTTATTTAAAGATAGAGGGTTTACAATTGTATAGGCCAATATTGATAGGGGCCATTCAAATTATATTACTCTATTCTAGTTAGTTATTGAGGTTTTAGTAGATATGATTTATATATAGGAACCCTAATTATATTCAAATAATATAATCCAAAACTATATAGTATATAATAGATATTAGCCGGTTGATTATTAAACAAAACAACAAACCCCTAAAAAAGGGGAATTGGGCCCACAAATAATTATATATATCCGAAATAAAATTAATTTTATTGTTTAATAAATAAATAATTTAGAAAATAAAAATTTATTATAGATTAAAATAAACAATTATTTGATTTTGAATGTTTATCGAATCTTTTTCGATTCAATAATAATAGATTATGTAATACAATTTAAGCTAAATACTTGAATAATTATAGATAGGGATTTCAATATTAAAAATAAGCTATAAAAACCTGGTATCTCATCAATAAACCAAAGAGTGGTCCTAGCCAACTAATCGAATGCTTAGAGAATGTATTTTATAAGTATTCCTAGGCTTTTAATATATATCCGGGGGTATATTCTCAATTTAACCTTTTTCAATATTCCTTTTGTATATATAAAGATCTATAATAAGTTTCATTATAGATCTAATTACACTACTTAAATTATTACTTTGGAAATCAGAAGTATTATGATTCTAAATTAGTTTTATTATTGAATAAAGAAACCAGATCTATTTAAACTAAATAGATTAATAGCAAATTGTTTGGTTTATTTAAAAACTATTGAAATTCAAATAATAACAAATATCAAGTGATATGTAGGTAAGCTGATAAAGGCCTTTGACAATTTTATTCATATTATTGGGAATCTTAATTGGAATTTAGTAAAAGCTTTACCCTAATAGATTAATAAATATAAGAAAGTATATTTAGTATATTACAAGGCTTGATGGGGTAGTAACCTCGAATTTATAATAGATATGTGTCAGAATCTATAATGAGTAGTCTAAAAATCTAAACAAGTTTATTAAATAATAAGGCTTGATAATATTATAAACAATAAGGAGCTATATAAAATAATGGGCTAGTATAAATTTATTTCTGAGAGCTTACTTAAAACCCTTCTTTTACTAATTGATAAGCATACTATTATTGAAATAAAGATAAAGGTAGAGGTTCTTTTTTTTAGCTATCCTTGATTGGTTTAAGGTCAATAATAATTTATTAACCAACCCACTGGTTTAATATAGAGGCCCTATTATTCTTCCATAGAAAAGTATACTATTAGAGCCAAATATATATCTCCTGGTGTTGATTGGGTTATAGTATATCTTCTAAAAACCTATTAAAGAAATATAAAAGGAGTAATTCATAAGATCTTTATATCCTGTTTGGTATTCAATGATTACCTTGTGAAATAGAAGCTGGCTGAAATTGTTATATTGCTTAAAATAAATAAGAAAGATAGATTATTTCTAAGGTTATAGTAATTGATTGCTTTTATATTATATATCAATAAGGGTTTTGAAAGATATATTACTGGTTAGATTTTATAAATAGTTATAAGATTTAATATAATCAGCCTATAATATTGTGGAGTATTATTTAAACAGATAGGTATTAATCTTACAACGATATTTATTTATAATACAGAACTTACTTTTGTAATAAGGAATATAATAACACTTATTATTATGAATATTCAAGGAGTTTATAATATAGTATTCAAATAATACTTTATAAACTGAATAATAAAGCAAAACTGGCCAATAGTATTCTTTCGATTAATCGATTCTTTTCTTACAAACCGAAAGATTAGAATTAGACTTAAAGATATTACAATTAATAAATTTCCAATAGTTTACAGAATACTATAAAGATCCTTTCTATCTCCAATTCTATATATACTATATCTCACTAAGTTTTTCAATCAAAATATTAAACATTATTTTGGTTATACTGATAATATAGTAATATATTATATATCTAAAAATCTATTAACAAATATTAAGGTCCTCTAAAAAAAAATACAATAGATTATTTAATGGGGTAACAAAAATAAGATCTTCTTTGCTTTAAAGAAGTTCGAATTCTTATATATAATTAGGTGATATGATATCTCGAATTTATTATTAATTGTCTATAGGAATCTTATTATATTACCAATTCTAATAGCTACAAACTCTAATACCCAATCTATTCTAAAGTGATTTGATACCTTTTTCAATTGATATCTATTTTTCTTTTAATATATAAAGATTCGGTCCGCTAAAACTATGAAAGTAGCCTTATATATTAAATCGATAGTGTGGATAATATATAGTCCATTAGTATTCTATCTACAAAAGGCTATTATTATTTATATTTTTCTTATAACTTTTTATAGAATAGAAGTATAGTATAATAGCTAATATAAAGTAGGACTCAATTGGATCAGCTCCTTTATAAATATTAATATTAAAGGCCATTACTAATATATTAATATAATAATCAATTTAACTATATATAGGGCATTCTCAATCTACCAGACAATACCGATTATAATCTTTTTGATTGAAATCAGCCTGTTATTAAGCGAAATCACACTTAAACAAACAAAACTTCGCTTTACACTTCATCTTCAAATAATTAATATATAAAATTTATTAATTGAGTATTTAAAGCTATTAATATATACAAAAAGTAAAGGGATTAATATAATATAAAAATCGATTACTAAAATCCAATAGCTTGGAATAATCATTTCTATTATATAGCAGCTGAAACTATTCCAATTATACTTCTCGCTAGGGTACTACAATAACCTTACAAAAGGGTTAAAAAAGGAAAACGCTATTAAGACTTTTAACAAATAATAGAATAACCTCCCCTCTAATAATTATACTATCTTCTCTGATAGGTTAAAAAAGAATAAAAAAGATAAATGAGGTATAAAATATAGATATACAATCTATTAAAACAAAATACAAATCGCATCCAGATTTAAGCATATCTAACCCAACTCCTATATCTTTAATACAGAAGCGATTAACATATAGTGCAGCCTCGAAAACCTAATAAAGTCCTATTATAAGCCTATTACAAATCGAATATAAATATATATTGATAGTATATCGGTTATATAGTATATACGTAGCAGTATAATAACACTGTTATAATAAGCATTTCATAAATACTATAAAGTAATAAAAACCTATAATATTAAGATTAAATAAGCTCTAGGATATATTAGCATTATTAACAACAAGACAGCAAATCGCCTAGCCAATAAAGATGTATTCGGCTATATAGATACTGATATTACTCGAATACCTATAGTTAATAGAATCCATTCTAAATTCTGTACAAAATGTCGCTTGTCGAAAGTATTTTGATAACAATCCGTCAATACCAAGACTTTTTCAACCTACAAGCTGTGGGAATTGAATTATAATACAAAAGAGCTTATATAATTAGAACTCCCTAGAAATATATTATATAAACTATTAGTAATAAAGACTGGCTATAACGATTTTATAGTTTATTATAAGAGGTTCAACCATCTAACAAACAAACGGGAGTGCTCCTGTAATATTCCGAAACCACTACTCCACTTCTTCAATTACACAATCAATAATTGAACAAAAACCGACTAGCCTTAGACGCCTCCACGCTTTTAATCTACTAATAATATAATAATATACATTAGAAAGCTCATCAAAAACTTGGGCCTACTCACCCAACTTTTCAACGAATTGGGATTCTATTCCCAGATTTGCCCTAGCTTTGAGTAAACAAATACTAGTATATTCTTCGAATCACCAGGAGATTACTTCCTATCCACCACAACCTTTACCTTCCAATCTATATATCCTTCTAATCTTTTAGAGTTTTCTACACATTCGCCAATCCCTAAGCATTAATAATACAGCTGATTTCTAACTGCTTATTTATACCCTATTGCCTTTCCCTTTTCTAAAAGGAGACTATTTTCATTCCCCTATATATATTAGGGGATCAGGTCTATTCAAAAATACTAATATATAAGCAGTCCTTTCCGAAACGAAACTAGACCATACTCATAAAGAAATAAATAACCCCTAATCTTAAAGATAAATTGTTATACTTAATCAGAGTTCTCATTTTATAAATTAATCCATTTTTATAGTATATCTAAATACCCCTAGGGAGATCTACTATAAACGTTAAGTAGTATAAATAAATAAAATAAATAAATAGTTTGAAGAGCTACAAATTGAAATTACCTACAAAAAGCAATAATACAAGGACAAATTAAGGTATACAAAGTTTCAACACAAAAAAGAGTTATTTACCTAGAAAATAGAGATAGCCCGTTTAAATAAGTAAGTTTATTTTCGATTATCAAATAAATCTAATAACAACAAACTTTTCAAATTACTAAATCTCAAAAGACTTAAAGAAACTAATAATCCTCAGAAACATAAAGAGTAATTATTGAATACTAATTACAAGGATTAATATTAAATTATAAAAGATAAGTTTTTATAAATACCTAAAAAGATAAGAATTCAATATTTCCAAAATAGAATTATAGGTATAGTTAATAAACATTTTAAAACCCGATTCTATAAAGATTCCAAAGATCTCTATATATTAACAATTCAGATATTCAATACATTAGACACTATATACCAAAACTATAATCCAATTACTATAATTCAAAATATATTTAATATTCATATACAAGGAAAAGACATCTTCCTAATATTCTGAGGAAAATTTCAATAATTAATATCAGAATTGGATATGAACCAGGACATATAGATATATACAATTCGAAAGAAGATTACACTGATACTCTGCTTTACAATACTAGGATTTATTGACTCATCTATAGTATTAGAATTTGTCAATCAATATAAGAAAATCGATTTAAATGTTCAAGCAAATTATCAACAAAAGAAATCAACTATATACACATTCAGCAAATATGATTTGTCGAAAGAAGTACTTCAATTATTGCTATCTTTTAGAGATAGGATTTCGAATCGATAACAAAAAGAAGTTTCTTTTTCAAATTCAACTATTAAACAAAATAAAGGAAATGAAATTAAAACTAATTATTATAACTATATCTATCCTAATAAAAAGAAAGCTAATCAAAAGACTATTAATATAATTGAAATAGCAGACTGTAAATCCAAAGAGAATCGAATTGTGAATTATAAGGAAGAAGATTTCAATAAAGATTTAGAAAACTAAATCTCTTTAGGAAAGATGGATTTAAAGGGCCTAAATCACTAATCGCTAAAGAATATTACAATATATTATTAGATAGTAATTATAAGAATATTCTATCAAGATCTTTATATATAATATTCGAATCTATAGATTGAACAAACCTATTTGAAATAAATAAATCATATCTCAAGATCTGTTATATAGACTATAGAAGGATATCTATCGAAGTTCTATTTGATAATTCAGTATTCGGAAGTAATTATATTAATAAAAAAATAGTTGAGGAGATTATTTGTAAGGATAATACTATAGTTTTTCGAATATAGAAACCAATTTGTATTACTAGGTTTCAGAATAATCAAGCAATATGTATTTGTAAATAAATCAAGCCTTAATTCTAGGTATAGGATTATATTGTAAGTTTTATAATATTTAATATTATATCCGATCTGAATTATTCCTATATTATAGGGAAGAAATGGATAGTATAGTATAATATTATTCTTGATATAGTAATAAATATATTGATATTCAAAGAGAATTGATATCAATATTTAGGAATAGCTTATATAATGAATTTATTATCAATTCTATCTTAATACTTTTATAATCCAAAAATAGTTCTAATAAAATTAGTTATCAAATTTATCGTTCCAAATAGTTTATTGAAATATAAGAGTAAATCAAAATCCCTGAATTAAGGAATCGAATTTTATGTTTTTAATAATAACTCTAAAATAAAATAATAGGATTTATTTAAACTTTAAAAACAATTATATATATCTATATCTTCTATTAATAAAGAGTTTGTAGATGAAAATGAGATTTGTAAAATAAGAGTAAATTTAATTAGAAAAGATTGTTATTAAGTTTTTGTAATATAAATAAATGATATTCTTATATAAAGATAAAAAGAAGAAAGGCCAGAATTAATAGAAGAGGAATTATATATAATTGTTCTTTATTATTTATATTGATTTTTATATATATTTTCGAAACAAAATATAGATATTGTATCTCTATATAGAACTGATTTCGATTACTATATTCAGTTTATAGATAATATATTTAAGCTTAGGAATTCTAGGTAATATAGGTTTTTAGAAAATAAAAGAAAGGAAGTTAAGGCTTATATAAAAAAGCAATTATCTCTTAGATTTATAAAACGAAGTCAATCTCCTTATAGATTACCTATTTTGTTTATATAAAAACTAGAAAAAATAATTCGATTATATATAGATTATCGATAATTGAATATAATTATAAAAAAAGATAAGTACCCCTTACTATTAATCGAAGAAACATTTGCTTAATTATTAGGATCTAGTATTTTCACGAAAATCGATATTCAATATATATTTAATAAAATACGATTTGATATAAAAGAAAACAAGGACTTTATAATATTTATAATATTATATAGATTATATAAATATATTATATTTCTATTTGGATTATATAATAATCCGACCAGTTTCCAATACTTTATTAATAAGGTCCTTTTCGATTATCTAGGAATATTCTATTTAACTTATTTTAATAATATAATTATCTATAATTATAATAAAAAAGATTACAAAAAACATATTACAAAGGTTCTCAAAAGATTTATAGAAAAAGGATTTTATATTAATATATAGAAGTATGAGTTTTATATTAAAGAAACTAAATTTTTGGGTTTTTTAGTTTCTATTGATAATATTAAACTAGATTCTGTTAAAGTAAATGCTATCTAGAATTGGGGAATACTAATAGGAGTTGTAGATATATAATCTTTGGTTAGGTTTGTTAATTTCTATTATCGATTTGTTTCTTCTTTTTTTCGATTTGTTTTTCTTATAGTTGAATAACTAGCTAAAGGATAGATATTCTTTTAAACAACAAAATATAAATCTTTTTTTCAAAAACTTAAGAATACTTTAATATCAGTATTATTGATATATTATTTCGATAAAAATAAGAAATGTTTTGTGAAAACTAATATATTGGATTTTGTAGTAATAGGAGTACTATCTCAAATAGGGAGTAATAATCTATTATACTTTATAGTTTATTATTCTAGAAAAATGATTTCTATAGAATGTAATTATGAGATTTATAATAAAGAACTTTTAGTTATTATTTATTGTTTTGAATTCTAGTGAATAGAATTATAAGGTATTGAAGAACTTATTATAGTATTTATAGATTATAAAGGATTTCAATAATAACCAGAGTAACGAAATCTTATTTGATAATAATACTATTAGATAGAGTTTATATAAGATTTCAATTTCAAAATTATCTATCGATTAGGAAAAGATAATAATAAAGCAGATATATTTATCTATTGAATTGGAGATATTCCTATTAATAAAACGGATATAAGACTATTTCAGTAATTTCGAACTCTTTTATTATCCTCTTTGTTTGATAATAGGGTTCAAGCTTTAATTACAATAATGGAATCTACTAAAGGGAATGAATTAATACTATTATTTAAAAAAGTAATATATCAAACTTAGAAAAAATACTCTATCTATTATATAATAGTTGATATATTGAATACAGAATATAGAATACTTCTATAATAATAGAGAGAAAAGAGAATTAACAATCCTTTATATCTAATATCCTTAGCTTTCTATAGTATCGATTAAGATAGGTTATTATATTATTAAGGAAAGGTTTGGACACTATATACTAATAATTATTTTACTAAGATAATTGAAGAAATATATAATGAATTTTCTATTAGATATTTGGGGATAGAAAGATTTCTTTTCTTTTTGAAACAAAACTTTTATTAGTTATGGATAGATATTATTATTCAGTAGTTTGTAGATAATTGCTATACTTATAAGAAATTAAGATCTTCAAAAACCAAGTATCAAAACCTATTTATTCCTCTTCAAACTCTAATACAGCTTTAGCAAAATATAGTAATAGATTTTGTTATTAGATTCCCGGAAGCTAATAGCTATAATATAATACTAGTAATTATTTATCGACTTACTAAAGAATACCATTTTATTTTTTGTTTAGTTTGTAATTAAAGAACTATAATAAAAGAAACGGTTTATCTTTTATTAAATAATATCTAGAAACTTTACAGATTATATAATATTATAGTTTCTGATAGGGAACCTCAATTTTGTAATAAAGTTATATAACATCTATATTGTATATTATATATTAAATCCAAACTATTAATAGTCTTTTACCCAGAATCAAATAGACAATCAGAAATTATAAATTCGGAGATAAAACAATACCTCCAATTATATATATACTATATATAGAATAATTGGTTATATTAGTTACCTATAATAAAGTTTACTTTCAATAATATAGTTTCTTTTACTACAAAAGTTATATCTTTCTTCATAACAAAAGGATATCATTTTTATATAAGTTTTGATATAAGCCTGAATATACTAAGAGATCGATATACTAAGGACAAATTCAATAAAACTATTACCAAAAACTTTGTAATACAAATGAAGGATATATAGGATTATATATAAAAAGAAATAGAACTTTTCAAAACTAGAATAAAGGACTTTACAAATAAGAAACAGTAATTATATTCAAAATATAAAATTAGCAATAAAGTTTTCTTCAATCTAAAGAATATCAAAATATATCATTTATATAAGAAACTCGATAATAAAAACAAAGATCCTTAAGAAATTAAAAAATTATTAAACTCGATATTGTATAAATTTGATCTTCCTTTTATTATAAAAATTCACCCTGTTTTTTATACTAGCTTATTAATATTAAATCCAAATAATCTATTATCTAGTTAATAATGAGAGGAGGTATAATCTGTAGTGATAAATAGAGAGCCGGAATATGAAGTTAAAGAAATTATTGATTCTAAAAAGATTGGTGGTTAGATTAAATATCAAGCAAAATGGAAGGGATATTCTTATAATAGGAAATTTTATTATATTAAGGATTTTGGTAATACTATAGAACTTATTAATACTTTTTATAAAAAGTATTCATATAAACCAGATTCTGAAGTTTAGATTAGAGTAATATAAAGATCAGCCTAATATAACTATTCTAAACTAAAATAATACTAACCCTAAAAAAAAACCCTTCTCCTTATAAAGATTAGTTTAATATAACTACCCTATATTAAGGTAATACTAACCCTAAGGAAGAAACCCTTTTTTTCTTTCTTTCTAATATTCTTTATATTCTTCTTTTTTCCTTATTGAAACATTCTTTCTTTTGGAAATCTCAAACTATTTCATAAAGAATATACTATGGAAACTATAATTCAATATATCAATCTTTATTATTATACTAAAATAAATATTACTACCAATCAAAACCTAATTAATATATTTAATATAATATATTAATCAATAAATCAAAAAGCTTCTAATCTTTTGAGATTATCAAAACCAATAAATTTTAATACACTAACTAACTTCCTTAATTCCAATAATATTTTGATAATAAAAATAATATCTAAATATATATATCATTTTCGAATTATAATATTTCAATCTAATTAGGCTACCAATTATATATAAATACAGAATACAAAATAAGCTTTAAAAAATTTGAAAAACATATTCCAATTCGTAACTATTATATCAACCAATAATCGAAATACTTACAATTATTCTTTATTTATCGATAACAAAAAGACCTTCAACAAAGATAATAGTCTTTTAGCTTTGAATTTTGGAAAAAGAATAATTCAAAATATTCAACAAGCTTTTCTAGAAAGAAATTTATATTATTCCACATTTGATAATAATAATAACATAATAAAAAGAATTATATATTTATAATAAGAATAATCTATACCAAGAATACTAAAGTATTTCAATAAAAAGAATATTATAGAAAGATTAGCTCAAACTTGAAGATCTGAAACTAGGATATATAGATTACTTCTCTTATTTTATATTTTATTTTTTATTTTTTTTATATAATCCAGAGTTTATATCTTCTTTTAAGAAGGGGTATATATAATAAATATCATATATTATATATATGATATCCTATCATACTAAGTGATTCTATTATATAAGAGATAAAGAGATCCTTTAAGAATCTCTTTCCTCTTTAGCTTTCTTATTCTAGTTATTTAATCTCTATAATATACTCTAGTATATAATCGTAACAGAAGAATAAATTCCTGAATTTGTTAATTTCATTATAATTCTATTATTTTTAGTTCACTTTATATTGAAATATAATACAGTGAGTGATGAAATAAAGTGGTTTTGAGTATGATTCATTATTATATAGTTTGACTAAAGATCTAGAATAAGGTTATATGTGTTTGTAGAATATGAGGCTATTCAAGATGAAACGACGCTAGTCCCGATTGGGCCTTAGCACCAGGTTATGAATATTGACTATTTTCAATACACTCTTTAATCAGTGATATAGGTGACTGTTAAACTATTTTATACTAGTATTATAATATTATATTTACTCTTTCTTTAATGTTTTTCAATCCCAATTTTGTTTTCTAATATTTTTTGTTAAGTATCTTTTATTCCTTTTTAATATACTTTGTTGTTGTTGATATATATTTCTTGAGTAATTAAAAGATAAGCGAGCCTATTCTGTAATTTACTCAAATATAATATTTCAATAAATCTGGTGTGTTTAATAGATAAAAGGGGTTTAGTTAATCCATTTATAATTTATTAGTTAATTGGAATAAACTAGAGATCTATATAGTTCTAAATAATTTGTTTTCGAATATAATAATATTTTATAGCTATATGTTTGGTTTGTTGATGGATTTCAGGATTTATGGTTAAAACTAAACAATTCTAATTGTTGCTAATGATTTTGATCTTTTTGGCTTCTAGATATTTGTATTCTAAAGTAGTTAATTCAGTAAGGAATTGCTTAATCTATAATACCTCCATTAAGGCCTTATACAAACTATAATATTCCAATTCGATTAAGCTTAGAATAACGATTAATTGTTTCTTAGATTATATAGAGATAACTTTTTTGTATATAAAGAAAATATATCTGGATGTATTTCTTTTGGTAGAGAGATTATTAATATAATCAGAATCTATATATCCCTTAACAATATAGCTATTGTTACTTCCATTATAGATAATAGTATAATTGATAGTACTAGCAAGATATCTGAAAACTCGATTATAATATTTCATATGAGTTTCAAAGGGATTTGTTAGAAAACGATAAAGGATACTTATATTATATATGATATCCGGGCGAGTATAAAGGAAATTGAATAATCCAATTTTGGATTAATATAAAGCTGTGAATTATGGTTCTACAATTCCTCTATAGGGAACCATATCTTTAATTGCTTTTATAACTATTAGGGTAGGTTCCGATTTATAATATTCGAAGCTAAACTTTTTAAGAATCTTTTGAATATAAAAATCTTGGTAAAGAGTGATAATCTGGGTAGTTAGATTTTGATTAATTCGTATTTCTAAGAAGTAGGAGATTAGTCCTAAATCTTTTATTTTGAATTTATTTGAAAGGTTCTTTTTGAATACTATATATTCCTTATTCTTATTTATAATTAGAAAGTTGTTGATATATATAATAATAATAATCTTAGTGATTTTATTGAGATAAATATAATTATTAATCTTTATTAAAATAAAACCTAGTTTAAAGAATATATATTGAAGAGTTTCTTACTATTAGTATAGTACTTATTTTAAGCTATAAAAAGCTTTAACTAATTGATTAACCCAAACAACTCTATTAGGGTCCTCTCTAGATTATTCATATAATACACCATTCTATTTTCAATAAAGTAGGAGTTCGATATATATAAATAGATTGTTGGGTATTATAGTATTCAAAAATGCTATAATCATATCCATTTGGAACATTTGTAAATTATATTTTGATACAATTGCTATAACTATTTTCTATAATGTATTCTTATATACTCTAATAAAAATCTAATCGAAATCTTATCTATATCTTTATTCGAATCCTTAAATAACCTAGCGAATCTTATATCTTATTATATTGCCTTTTTTATTATACTTACATTTATAAATAGTTTTGCTATATAGAATCTTTTGACCTTTGATATTGAATCTCTTAATTAATTTGAAAGTACTATTTTTTAATATTGATTAATACTCCTCCTTAATAGATTCAATCCACTTATTCTTATTTAGTAATCTTATAGCTTTATTAAATAACTTAGAATCGTTTCCAGAATTACTAATAACTACAATATAAACATTAAGAGTAATTACATATCGTTATCAGAGTATAGATAATAAGTATTCTTCTTCTTCTTCTAATATAACTTTCTTTTTATTCTTTAAACCTTTCAATCTACTACAACCTTTCTTTAATCTAAATACAATGGTTTCATTGATATCAATTTGATCAAACTTGTTTTCATTTATTACTTCAACGAATTCGTTAATAGTATTAGATCGTTTATTAATATCAGTAATTAACTTATTCAATTGGATATAAATGAAACTATTTATAAGTATCAACTTATTTATATTACTTTCCTCCTAGCTTTGATACCTATTGTTATAATTATTATTATTGTTTGAATCGATAAAAAGTTCTAATTTATTAAATCTAATACTAGATAAATATATAATCCTATTGTTTACTCGATTTAGAATAAATACTTTATAAATGTGATTACCTTCGAAACCAATAAATATATCCTTTTCAATATATAAAACAAACTTCTTATTTACAACTCTATATTCTTTGGATATATAAATATATATAATACTACTAAATATTTGTAAATAAAATATATTAAAGCGATTATCTATATCAAAGCGAATATAATTTATATAAGCTTTATATAGTATAATACCTTTCGAGAGTATATAAATTATAATATAGTTTATAATATAAACTATATTATATAGGATTTCAAACTAAAAGAATAATAAAATACTCATCTCCAAAAAGATTGAATAAGCTTTCTCTAGAATAATACAAATCAAGTGTTTTGAGATACTATCCTAATCGGAAGTATATAATATTATAAACTCCAAATAGGAGCCTGAATCTTTAATCATTTGATTGAGTTCAGAACAATTATACTTATTTCTATTATCAAATCTCTATACTAATATTGTAATATTATATTAAGTTTTTATATATTTGTTTATAAGCTTTATTACTTTCTTAATACCTCCTTTCTTTTTATATATAAAAATTGTATATTCCCGAGTCCCTTTATCTATAAACAATATTGTATATTCATAATTATTGAATCCTAAAAATTGAATTTTGATTATATTAATATTTATTCATTTGAAAGAGTGTATTATATAATTATCAATTATCTTTCTTCTTGATTAATAAGACTTACTAAATTTATATAATTTATATACTTTTGCCTTCTCTTTAGAATAACTCTATAAATCTTTTTCAAACAATCCTTTTACAACTTTCTATATCTTTTTGATATTCTCTAATAAAAGATATTCAAATCGATAATACTAGACTTCCATTAATATATTTGTTGAATTCATTGTATAAAGTATTACTAACAGCATATTCCAGATTTTAGATATATTGAAAGCCTGAATATAGAGATTTTGATCGATTTGGAATAGAATACCCTTGTTCTTATTATATATATAGCCTAAGCTACTTTTATCCTTATTTAGCTGAATATAACTACCACTTTCCAAAATCTAGAACCTGAAAACAATTTTGTAAGCAAATCAGAAAAATGAAGTATTTCGAATAAAATAATAAAGTTGACTAAATCATCTAATAGTATATATTCAATAATAGCCAAGCTAATACCAATAAATATTATAAAGCTATTTGCTAATATTAAAACAAGATCGTTTGTCTCTTTTAGTAATAGGGTTTTATAGATTTTGAAATCTTCTCTATCCTATATATAATATACTGAAACACCAATATCGTAAAACCAGAAACTATATCTAAATAGTATCTATATACTTTCGAATTTCGCAACCTCCTTATCTATAACTATTGATTCAAGCACAAGGGATATTATAAATACAAGAAGCTTAGGAGTTATATAAATTAGGAATACTACTATTACAAATCCTCTTACTCCCATTCCAAAATTTTCCCGTTTTAAATCATTTTTATTCTTATTGCTTTTAATTGATTCTAAATATTCAGAATACTTTATTCTCTTCTATTCCATTTTCTTTTCCTAAACAACCTTTTTATCATTATTCTTTGAATTGAAAAAACAGGAATCTTAATAATTCTTTACTACTCTAGACTATATACAATATCTACAAATAACCTTATCATTACTATTATTTATAGATTTGTCAACCTTCTTTCCTTTTCCCTTACTTTGTTCTATGCTTTTTGTTTTGTTTCCGAATAGAATTGAACTATATTCATCAAGACTACTATTCTTATACATTTCATCTATAAAGTCATTGATAAAAAAGAATAAGCTAAGAATCTTTTCAATAGAATAATATACTTAGTATAAATATCGATTTATTTAAACTAACAAATGTTTATTAGCTTTATATATAAATTGAATATAGTAATTGATATCTATAAGTTCGATATCAAGCTTTACAAGCTTTATTATAAATACTTGATATTCAGTAATGAATTTCTCGATTAAATCAAATTCGTTAAGATCGAGCTCCAAAAAATATTCCCATTTGTTTATATATAAATAATAACTAAAACCCTTGTATTATACTTTAAGCTTTTAAAGTATATCTTTAACTTCAATATAGTTTTTAATAATCAATATCACATTCTCATAAATAGAATTACAAATATAATATCTTATTCTAGTATTTTTGTTATTATAATTTTCTCATTTTATAACTACTTCTATTAATAATTCTGGTTTCTTATCAATTAATAACAATACTAGATTCGTATCCTTATAGGGATCTGCTAGCTTCTTTATTTATAAACAATCAATCATATTATTCATTTCAATTATATCTATAACATTTTCGAACCAAAGTTTATAGTTCTCTATATCTTTCAGATATATATATAATAATAAAATAAGATTATTTAATACTATAATCGAACTCAATTCAAAACCAAATAACAATACTATTATTACTATTATTCTTTAAAATAATATATCTCTAATCAATACCAATTACTATTGAATTTGATTATCGAAATCTTAATAATTGTCATCTTCATTATCATTGTTTTGATTCGATCCTTCTATAGAATCACCTATTATATTAGTAGATACTATAATATTATTTCTTCTTTAATATTCAATATAAAGATTTCTTTCGTTCTTCTCTTTTTCAAATCTAATACTTCTCTCTTTAAGAGTTTCATCTTGTTACGGGAGCTGCCTCTAGGGTCACGTGGAAGTGTCTAGAGATCTCTCGAGGTGGTTTAGACTAGACTTCAAATAGAAATTCGATAAGGTTTGTAACTAGTTGTAATTCTCATAACTATAGTATAAAACTAATAATTATTCTTAAGTACAAAGCTTTATATTGTAATAAAACTTATTCTGTTATATAGACCTTTATCCTATATTGTCCCACTACTTTCTATTGTATTCTACTACTCTCTATCTAATAGGAATCAATAGGACACCTTTGATTAGATAATATTTGCTTCCTCAGATTATATAACGATCTATTATAATACTATCCCTTTCTTAGCTTAACACTTATCCCAATATTTATAAAGTAAGTTTTTCTACTCAGGAGTTCGCTTTCTCTAATACTTTTGTTTTTTTATTATATTAACCATTTATTCTGAAAAATCTGTTAATAGTTATAAAAACATTTATTTTTGTTTAAAAGAAAAGGGAGTTATTATACTATTTAGATATAATTATTGTTTTAATAAAAACCTAGAATATTATATTCTTCCTAATAGTATTTGCTATAAAAAGTGTACTAAGAGTATAGGAAATGGTGATTATAATATTTATAGTTATTCCACAAATAACTAGACTTGTGTAGAGTATAAAGAGGTTTGTTTTAAAACAGAGGAGAAGGCTATTACAAAACTGAAGTAGGAGGCCTTTATTTATTGGATAAGGATCTATAAATATTAAAAAGTTCTTTATAAAAAGGCGGGTAAGATATTGTAATATAACTTATATACTATTAAGGCCCTTGAAGAGTTTGAAACTAAGGAATAGCGATTGGAAAATGAGTATATTGAGAAGGAAAAGGAAGCAGTATCTATTTCTATTGCTAGCCCTAGTAATGGTTCCTTTGTTTTCGATTCTTCTTCTTTGAATTCTTCGATTCTGGTTTTAATAGATTCTCTTTTCTTCTAAATAAATCCGGGTATTGTTAGTAGAACACCTTCAACTTCTTAGAGTAATTGAGGTTTGTTTTTGATTTTTATAAATTTTCGATATATGGATAATCTAACTATTTGATCAAATATTTGATTATGCCTCTGATATATTTATAATCTAGTATTATTTCGATATTATATATAATATTTGGATTAACTAATTCGATTTCTATAAATAGTATATTTAGTATTTTTGGTAGTATTGGTTCGAATAAGGATATATAGAATACTAAATAGATATTCATTATATCTAATAGTTTTAACTAATAATTAATAGTTCTTATTACCTTATCAATCTTAAATAATCCTAGTTTCCTATAATCGAGTTTATTACTTAGTCTTTTGGTTTTGATATTTTGTTATAGTAAATAAACTTTATCCCTCTTTTTAAATATAGGTTTTATATTATATTTCATATTGTAATATACTATTATTCTGGAAGATATAAATCTTAGATTAAAAGCTAATTACTCTTAGAGATTTTTCAATTGTTCGACTTATATTATTACTGATTTGGTATTAACTTTTTATAATATCGGGATTTTATAAGTTTAGGGATTAAACCCAAAATTAGTTTGTATTAGAGTGATTTTCGTGGTTTCCATTTCCGATATATTATATGCGAATTATACTATAGATAATAGTTCTATCTAATTGTTTTATTAGTAATTTACATAGTATCTAAGATATATTTCTATTATCTAATTGGTCCTTTCTGTTTGACTATCTATCTATAGATAGAAGGCTGTTGATAGCTTTCTCTTAATACCTATAAGTGCTAATAAGGTAATCCAGAATTTCGAGATAAAAAGCTTATCTCTATCCGAGATTATCTTATCTAGTACTCTATATATATTTATTATAATCCTAAGGAATATATATACTAATTGTTTAATATCCTATATTTCCTTGAATAGTATTATATATATAAATTTCGTTAGCCTGTCTATTATATTGAGTATTGTATTATACTTAATACCTATAATAGGATCTTTTGAAAGTAATAGTTTAACCACAAAATCCTATATAATAGATTTCTATAGCTAAAAAGGTATATCTAGGGTCTGGAATTAGTTATACGATGTATATTATAATAACTTGTTTTATATATAGATATTACAATTTCCAATAACTTTTTCAATTATTGTTCTCATTTATAGGAAGTAACTGATTTCCTATATTCTTGTAAATATCCTTATAATTTCTTGATATCCATATACCGGCAACCTATATTATTCTGTTACAAATTCCTTAATCATTTAATTCGGAATATATACTTTCCTATAAAAATATATAGTTTTGTTTTCTATTATGAATCCTAGTTCTATTGTTTTGTATATATATATAACTATAGTATCCTTGTTGTAATATGATTAAATCTTGATCCTGAGATAGTTATCTTCTAATATATATATAGCTGCGAGCTGTGGTGTATTGTAAACTAATAATTCACCTTCTTTCTTGAATATAGCGTATAATTTGTACAACTTATTCTCTTGATATTCTGGTTTTCGGCTAAGAGTATTAGCCCTAGTGTTTTCTGATCCTTTGATATATGAAATCTTAAAATTGTAATTAGCTATAGTCTCTGACTATCTAACCTATTGTTTGTTTAACTACTTTATTGTAATAAAGTAAACCAAGTTTTTATAATCCGTATATATCTATACTATATATTTTGATCCTTTTAAATAAACTCACTATTCTTTAAATATATTGATTATTATTAATAATTCTTTATTATATATTTTGTAATTCAATTCGATTGATAATAGTTTTCAAAAATAGAATATAATTGGTTACTATTTCTCATTTTGATTTGATTAATTCAAAACTACTTCTATAACAAAATCAGAGGAGTTAATCTCTATTATAATTTATTTCTCTAAATTAAATATCAATAATCTTGGTTCCTTAGCTATTACTTATTTGAACATTTCAAATGATTTCTATACCTTAGTAATCTATTTAAAACTTTCTTGATCCTTTTTGATTAGATTAATTAAGAGTATTATAATTCTTGAGTAACCTTTAATAAATCTTCTATAGAAATTAATAAATTCTAGAAAGGATTGTACTTCCTTAATTATAATCAACTATTTCTATTCGAATATTGCCTTAACCTTATCTTTGCTTATCTTGAATTCTTAGCTTAATATAATAAACCCTAAGAATTCTGTTTTTTTGATATAGAATTCGTATTTATTTAGTTTATATAACAAATCTATCTTAGCTAAGCTTTCAAGAATACTACTAACGTCCTTAATATATTAGGTCTTATTATTTGAGTATATTAGGATATTATCTAAGTAGTATATATAATAAGTATTTAGATATTATAATAATATATTGTTTATAAGCCTTATGAAAGTAGCTAGTATATTAGTTAGCCTGAATGGTATAACTTGGTATTTATATAGCCTATATCTAGTTTTGAAAGCAGTTTTCCATTCCTCGCCTTCCTTTATTCTGATTAGATAGTATTCATTTCATAGATCCATTTTAATGAATATCGTTATTCTGCCTAATCAATCTCTTAATTCTGTAATTAATAGAAATAGATATTAATCCTTTTTGATAAATATATTGAGCTTTTTATAATCCATAACTAATCTCTTAGTACTATCCTTCTTAGGTACCCATATAGTTGGACTTGCTATTTAAGATATGGATTCCCTAATCCATCCCTTAGCCAAATTATCGTCGATATATTGAATAAATTGGGGTGTATATAAGCATCTTGCCTTCCTCCAATATTATCTTATAATTCTATAGCTTATATTCTGGTAAAGCTTTATAAATCCCTGGTTCCTTGAATATATATTTGTATTTCTTATATTGTTCTAATATTATAGACTTCTTTTTTATCTTAATTATAATTTCCTATTGTACTATCGGTTTCTACATTTATAGAGGAGGTATAATAGCCTTTGCTTTTAATAGAGAACCCTGGATTAGGTGTCCTATATCGCCAATATTGTTCGTATTCAATTCTCCTTAGTGTATATTATATCTTATAAACGCCTTTAGTATATCTCCTTAATTGTATTTATATTGATCAAATATCACAACTCTCTACAACCAATCTATTTTCGGGTTATATACCTTTAATTATGGTATCCCTAAGATAATCTATTATTGGTCTAATAGTATAATATTAAGCTATATAACCTCTGAATATTAGGTTATATTTATTTATACTAATTGTATCTCCTATAAAACGCTTCTATTCAATCCTATTAGTTGGCTATTAACTAATTGTAATTGATAGGGGTTTTATTTCTTCTAAAATAGGACTCCTAAGTACTTTATAGCTTCTAGTATAATAAAATTTCCTATAACCCCTGAATCTATTATAGCTTACTATAATCATCTGTTTATTTTGATTTTATAATATATTTGATCTGCTTATCCTATAGTATTCAATTGTAATATAATTTACTTATTCTCATTATCCTGGATAATCTTATTAGTAAATATTATATATTATAGTTCTTCTTTATTTAGATAAATAGCGCTCATTTTTAATCTAGTTTTATTATTAAGTAAGTCTTTCTATAGGGTATACCGATAGTTCCCTTGGGTGATTCTTATTACTATATCTACAACTAATAGTAGTAATATAACCTGAGTTTGAACCCAGTATTCTTCTCCCACTTTTCTATATAAAAATAGAACCTGATTCTCATTTCTTTTAAAGGTGTAGTAATAAAATACTTCCTATAGCTCTCCTTGATCTGGTTATTAGAGGTGTTCTCCACTGATTCTTTCTATAAAGGATATGTTTATAGTGATTCCGAACTATAGAATTCGGTGCTGATTGATATACCAAACCTTATAAGATTCACTCTCTTCAATATCTATTATACTAAGGTCCTTGTTAATAGTTCCTTTGTTTATATTCTCAAATTTCCAGATACGATGGTTCCATTGGTCAATTTCCTAGATAGACTATGATTCTCCTAACTATAGGTCTTTGTTTACTTATGAGAGGTATTCGACCTCTTCTTTTTTGAGCTCTTTTTTATAAGCTAGTGGAAGTGTAGCTAGCTCCGCTATACTAATAGTATATAATTGTGGTATAAAGATAGTATTAAGTTGGCCCTTGCCGAACCTATTTTTAAAATTGCTCTTTTTATCCTCTGTTTTCTTGTTTCAATATTCTATTACTTAATACCCTGCTTTTCCATATTCAAAGTATAAATTATTTTTTCGTTTTCATTTCTTTTCTAGATTATTATTCCTATTTTTATAGTATATAGTGTTGAGTTCTATAAGGTCTTTATATCTCTATGGATTGTAATATAGTCTTTCCTTATTCTTATGGTAACATCTTTGCTTTTGATTTTCCTGGGGTTTGTATAATCTTTGATTTTGTTAATATTAGTAAAGACGATTATCTGATTCGATAGAGTCCTGGATTAGATTGTTCAAATCCATACTCTCGGCAGATCTTTCTAATTCCAATCTGATTTCTAATTTGAATCCTTTATGATAATGATTTATAATAACGGTTTCGTTCTACTAAATTATTCCTGTATATCTTTGGAACTCTATAGTATACTTTAATACTAATCCTATCTGCTTAAGGTTAAAGATCTTATTTTCTATTACCTTTAGTTTATTAGAGTTCCCAAAGATTCTATAAATCTCTATTTTAAATCCTTTAAAACTATTGAAGATTGTTCAAATAGGTTGTATACAATCTTAGTTGTTATACTCAAAATAGTTTTATAAATATGGTTGAATCTATTTACTTACCTCTCCTCTAAGATAGGATATAGCCTATACACTTTTGGATTCTATGATTGTAAACTTATCCTTGTTAAATTGGAAATAGATTTCTAGTTGTAAAAGGAAAATGTCGAGTTCCTATCGATTACCTTGATATTTATTTAGTAAAGCGATCTTAAGGGTTTCGTTGATAGTGATCTTCTTTGGAGTATCAGCCATTTCGATATTATTGATATCTGCTATTAGTATAGGCTGACCTATAGCAATATTTCTGGATGCTATATTTAGTGATAATTTATCGAATTAGTATTTAAAATAGAAAGGGTACTCAAAGTGTTACAAGAGCTACCTTTAGAGTTATATAGAAGTGTTTAGAGATCTCTTAAGATAATTTAAACTAAACTTCAAATAGAAATTTGATAAGATTTGTAACTGATTATAATTCTTATAACTATAATATAAAACTAATAATTATTCTTAAACACAAAGCTCTATATTGTAATGAAACTCATTCTGTTATATAGACCTTCGTCCTATATTGTCCCACTGCTTCCCACTGTATCCCACTGCTCTCTACCTAGTGGGAATCGGTGGGACACCTTTGGTCAGGTGATATTTGCTTCCTCAGGTCATGTGACGACCCGTCGTAACACATCTAAATATATAAAGTAAGAAAATAAAAGATCTGAATTATTATGAATTCAGTATAAAATAAACTAAAAATAATAGAATTATAATAAAATTAATAAATTCAGGAATCTATTCTTTAGTTTACACTTCCAGGCTTATAATCTATTGAAATATAATATAATAAGTAATGAAATAAGATAGTTTTGGGTATAATTCATTATTATATAATTTGACTAAAGATCTAGAATAAGGTTGTGTGTGTTTATAGAATATAAGGCTATTCAAGACGAAACGACGCTAGTCCCGATTGGGCCTTAGCACCAGGCTATGGATATTAACTACTTTCAATACTTTATATTGAATTCATTATTATATTAAAATTATAATTATAATATTCAGACATTTTATATTTTATATTTTATAAATTTCAATAAAACTTCTAAAGAGCAATATAATAGAATTGGAAAAAAAGAAAAACAAAAGAAATCTTTATATTAAATATCAAAGATAGGAAAACAATATTATAATATCTATTAATATAATAAGTGATTCTATAAAAGAATCAATTCAAAATAATAATAATAAAGATAATAATTATTAAGATTTCAATAATCAAATTCAATAGTAATTAATATCAATTAAAGATTTATTATTTTAAAGAATAACATCAAAAATAATATTATTATTTGATTCTGAATCGAATTCGATTATAATATTAAATAATCTTATTTTATTATTATATATATATCTAAAAGGTATAAAGAATTAGAAACTTTGGTTCGAAAATATTATAGATATAATTGAAATGAATAATATAATTGATTATTTAAAAATGGAAAAGCTAGTAGATCCCTATAAGAATACAAATCCAGTATTATTATTGATTAACAAGAGTTTAAAACTATTAATAAAAGTAATTATAAAGTAGAAAAATATAATAGTAAAAATATTAAAATGAGATATTATATTTATAATTCTGTTTACAAAAATATAATATTAATTATCAAAAACTATATTGAAACTAAAAATATATTTCAAAAGTTTAAAATATAATGTAAGGATTCTAGTTATTACTTATATACAAACAAATAGGAATATTTTCTAAAGCTTGATTTCAACAAATTCGATTTAGTTGAAAAATTCACTACTGAATATTAAATATTTATAACAAAACTTTTAAAACTTGATATTGAATTTATAAATATCAACCGCTATATTTAATTTATATACAAAACTAATAAATATCTATTGATTTGAGTAAATCGATATTTATACTAAATATATTATTCTATTAAAAAGATTCTCAATCTATCTCTTTTTATTAATGATTTCATAAATGAAATATATAAGAATAATAGTCTTAATAAATATAATTTAGTCCTATTCAGAAACAAAATAAGAGATATAAAATAAAGTAAAGGAAAAGAAAAAAAGGTCAACAAATCTACAAATAATAGTAATAACAAAATCACTTGTAAATATTATATATAACCCAAAGTATTTAAGAATTATCAAAATATCTGCTTTTTCAATTCAAAAAATAATAATAAAAAGATTGCTTGGGAGAAGAAAATGGGATAGAAAAGATTGAAATTTCTTGAATATATAGAATCAATCAAAAGCAATAAAAATAAAGATAACTCAAAAGGAGAAAATTTCGGAATAGGAATATCTTATATAATAAATTCAACAAATTTGCTTATAAAAGTTTAGTATTATTGATTCAATTATTTCTTTCCCAAAAATATCAAAAAGATATTGTTGGGATATGGATTATGTAATCACACTAGTGTTTCGGCACAGCCCTAGCAACTACGTTAAACAGATTCGTAGCTTTTTAGTTTAGATCCTTAGGTGAAACAATAATATACAATTGAAGTATAATACTATATTGGCTTCACTATTCCCTATTAATAATACCAACACTAATCAGTGATATTACAGATTAGAAGCCTGATACCCTATTTTTTCATTGTATTTATCACGGTGCGGGAATGTATAATAGTATACACCTAGGTATGATATATGATATTCTACAAGGAAGGAAGAGAAAGGTTCTAAAACCGTATCGACTATATGGCTAGTGATGACTAAGCCTCACACTAGTGTGAGGCTAGTATGAACCCGTGACAGTATTATATATAAAGAATAAGATTGATATACTCTTGAAAAGGTATAAACTCTTTTATCAAATTTATTATAATATTGATAGCTGTTCTTATATAAATAGAGATTATAACAATTATAATAATAACCTTTACAATAATACTAATTACAATTTATTTCTTTACTATATTATATATAGAAAATAAATACTAATAATATTCAATTCGAGTTTAATAAATACAACCTCCAATCTTTTACAAAAAACCATATATACTATCCGCTATCCAATAATATAACAAACCAAACAATATATCCAAAAGTTGTTAATAATAGTATTAACAATCAATCGAATTACGGATCGAATATATCAAATATCGATATAGCAATATACAAATCAATAAGACTATAATAAAAAGATAATTTAAACCTTACCCAAAGTATCTCCTATCTAGAAATTAGGAATTTCATTAAATACAAACTAATAGAATATCAAAAACAAGAATATTTTGATTCAGAATTATGAATAGATTATATACTCAATTTCTTATAATTCACTAAAGAATATTTCTAAGCTATCAAAATAAACCTACTTTATAAATTAAGATATGAATTACATTTATATAGCTTATATATTAAAAAGAATATAACAAGAATAATTCAGGTAGTATATAAAGTATTAATTGAAATGGTGATTAATCTATATAGAAAATGAATTACAAATGAGATTGAAGATATATTAAAAAAGAAAAACTTTGTATTTCGATTAATATTTATATTGAATTGAATCCAAATAGAATATAAAGGTGTATTAAAAATCCTTAGTATTTATATAATATTTGGAATAATAAATTCTGAATCAAAAAGAAAAAAAGAAGTAAAATAGAATTTATAAGATAGATTAGATATATAATAAATAGAATCTAATAGAGAATATAAAGTATATCAAATTGTATTAAAAAGGATTATTATATTAGATAACCTTTGCTTTCCAAAACAGTTTTTAAAATATTCAGTAATTCTCAGCTCTATTAACTAGAGAAATGAGATACTATAAAAGCAGCAGAAATCAATCTATAAATGAATTAATAAAAAGAATAAATATTCATATAATAAATATATTTATTAATATAAAGATTTACTAATATAATTACTAATACTACTACTTTTAAAACTACTATTTACAAAATAAGATTTCAATCTTTATATATAGATAAACTTATCACCTCCTTTACAAAGACAATCTTTAATATAACCCTTTGAAAGAGTATATATAGAACCTACTCCGAAATAATCTTATATAGAATTAATACAAAATTATTATAGGAATAACCAATATAATGAATATATCAATATATATCAATAAGTATTATAATATCAATATAAAACTTTGAATAGATAATCTCAGTAAATAGTTAATATTGGATAAATACTTAGTAATTTTATTAAACTCTATAATAAAGCTGACAAATACAGTGGGCAAGATGATAATTTCGATTACAAATTACTGATATTTCTTAATAACTGTTAACGAATTGATATTTCTATTGAATATCTATTATAAGCCTTTCCGATTATATTTATTGATAATGCTTTCGATTTTTATTATTCGAATTTCGATAGTATTCTAAATATAATTGAAGAAATATTTATTTATCTATTTATTTATTTATATTATTTAATATCTGTGGCGGACCTCCCTTAGGGTATTCAGATATAGCTAGAATCTAGAGTTACAATATAGAAAGGGCGCTGTCATGTATACTAGTAAAATCTCTTAGGGAAAATCTAGGTCCTTTTGTATCTTCTAAATAAATCAGTTTATTATTAAGACTAGGGGTTAGATACCCTTTTATAAATATATATTATTTTCAAGAGATATGTGTCTTTAGAAGCTATAAGCTTATTAGGAGTAGAAAAACAATTGCTTTTTTTGTTGTAAATAGAAAAGAGTGTAAATATAGATTGTTATATTAATTATAGTAGGAAGTGTGTGAGTATAATAATAAAGTATATAAAGAGCTCTTTTATATTCTAAAGATTGCTTTCCTTTGAGAAAGTGGAGCAGCTTGGTTGGTATTATTTATTTTAATTGAATAAAAGAAAAATAGATATTCGGAATAAGTATAAATATATTGAAAAATAGTGAAAAACGATATCGAAGTGGTAGCGAGTTGTAAAAAGATTTATCTCCTTCAAATCCCTATTATCAATCCAACCTCCTATTCAATTAAATTGATTCAGATTTTTTAATTCTTATTAACTATAATCTATAAATAACCAAGCTATAATACCCTATATAATATAAATATCTTTTTTGAATTAAAACCTTTTAAAGGATATCTAATAAATAGACTACTTACTATTCCTATATATTCAACTCGATAGATATCCTTTAAGATAGATTTATTATATATTTCACTATTTGCTAATTATTATTATTGTTTATATTATTTGAGGTTTTGCTAGCCTTAATCTTTCATTTGCTTCGAAATAGGTTTTTATTATATAAGTCCTATTAGTTTTAAAAGGGATAGTAATATAGAATAAGAGATTTACAATGCTTCCTCCTATAGTCTCCGCCATCTCCCAGGTTCGTAGCTGGTACTATGTACAGGTAGGACTTCGTCTTCGCCGATTAAAAAAATTGAAGAGATATATAATATAATTGTTGGTATTACTATTGGGGAATAGTGAAGCTAATATAGTACTATGCTTTAGTTGTATATTATTGTATTACTTAAGGATCTAAACTAAGAAGCTATGAATCTGTTTAATATAGTTGTTAGGGCTGTACCGAGATACTAGTGTGATTATATAATCTATATCCCAACAATAATAAAATCGATATTTAAAGGAGAAGTATATAAATATAGACTATTATATAAATGGGAATCGATTATATTATAAAAAGTTATTGATGATATAGAGAATAATAGTAAAACCAAAAAACAATATTTATAAATAATAGTAATAGAACTTTGATATATTTATAATGAATTATTATTTACTATATATATACAAGAACTTCTATATTATAAAATCATAAATGCTTATTTTTCAGTTTTAATATATACAGCAGCTTATTATAAACTATTAAAGGATATACCAAATCTTTTTCAAGAATTCTATTCGGTAATTATAACTTGGGACTTATTTTATTCAAATGAAATGTAGATATATTATATTAATTATAAGTATCAAAATAATAATTATAATAACTATTATAATGGTAATAATAAAGATAGCAGTAATTCTTAAAGAAACTATAATTAAGAAGGATAGAAATCCTTCAAATCAAGATAATCAAAGAAATATTATATATATAAAGAAAGTAATTGTTGATTAATAAAATATAGCAAAGAAGAAAGAGATAAATCTCGATACAAATATAAGGAAAAGTTCAATAGTAGTAAAAAAGAATTCGATAAAAGATTCGAACAATTTTTGATTGAATATAAAGAAGAACCCTTTAATAATACAGATAATAAAGATACAAATATAGAGATAGCTATCTATCTCATATAATATAAATTATAGAATCCAGGAAATAATAATCATACTATTTATTATATAATATATAGTCCTATTTACAGAAAAGATATAGCTATATTATTAATCAATAAATCTATTATATATATTTTAATAGACTAAACAAATAATAAAGAAAGAAGTACAATCTTCATTAATTAATATAATTCAAAAGAGTTCTAAAATATTATTATTGATATAGGAGTATCAAACTGGTTAATAGTAGGCTATAATCAATATCTAGTATACAAAACAAATATTGAAGATATTC
>JBBMOJ010000341.1:0-45172 GCA_038090695.1 Sclerotinia spermophila | reverse complement strand
TATTATTCGATATATAATTGATTTAGATTCGAAAGGTTTTGTATTCAAATATAAAACAATAAAAGATATAGTTAATTATATTCTTAAATTGTAAAGTATAAAAAAGATTAACAAATAATAGATATATCGATTTACAAAACGATATATAAAGCTAAAAACATATTTCAATTATATTTATGATTTTCAAAAAGCTCTCTACAAGGATTCTAAGCTCATTAGAGATTGATTCCAACTTATTTCGAATATATAAATCAAATTTGATATTCTCGATTACGATTTATAGAATTTCAATAAAACCAACTTCATAATAGGGATTATAAATACTAATATAGTTATTATTAGCTCTAAGAGATTTAATAGAACTAAAACTATATAACTAGACAATCAAGAATAAACAATAGCCATTATATATAGAAATACTATTAGGAATACTATACCTCCATTTTTGATAGTATAAAAGCAAATACACTTTTCAAATTGGTATATAGAGATTGGTCTTCCTATAGATTGGACTATTAAATCTATAAGTAATGAATAAATGAATAATGAAATAGGTTTAAAATAATTAAAATACTCTAATAAATATATAAGAAATCGAACTCAAAGCCAATATAGAATACTAATACTGAATAGATATAAAAACTATAAATCAATACTATTCCAGAAATATTACAAAAAGAATAATATTATATATATAAATTTACTATTATATTCAAATCATTTAACCCAACCTCTTAATATAAGCTATTTTAGTATCTTAAAATAAGAATATAATACCCAAATTGAAGGTTTTATAAGAGTTTATATCAACTATATATCAAAAATCAAATTCTTCATAGTTTTCAAAACTATATATAAAAGATCAATTACAAATCAGAATATAAAATCTGGATTTCAAAAAATAGAATTAATTTTATTTAATCCTAAAACTATATTTTCTAAACTCAATATTCGTTTTCATATACTTACTCCTCTCCTTTTCGATTTAGATTTATAAATCTCTCGAACTCCTTATAACCCTATAGAAACTCTTTTTCAATCAATACTAATTAAATCTCGAATAACTTATTATCAATCAAACTCCCCTATATCTATATTTGATATTATATTAGCTTTAACTAAGGATACAAAAAAACTAGTATATAAAAATATACTTTTAGATATAAAAAACCATATATTTTGAAAAGCAAATAAAGTATTAAGTCGATATTAATATATATAAAAAACTCAATTACAATATAGAGAGGTATTTACTAGGCAAAATATAATAGATATATTATTTTAGAAAGAGATTGATATTCAGGTTCGATATAATAAGTATCAAAATAAGGGAAACTCTAATAGAGAAGAAAGCTTTAATCAATATTATAGTAAATATGAATTGATAGGGTATAATATAAGAATCTATCAAAATAATATAATAGACCCTAGATTATTAGATTTTTAAAAGTTTCAATCAATTGAATTAATGGTTATTGAATAATATAAATTTGAATGTGTGAATTGAGGTGAAAGTGGCCTATATGGCCTATATGTATATGAACCACGTTAGATAAGTTCTCATATATTGATTGGTAGCGTCAGATTCGGATTCTTAAATTGTTTATAGTGGCTTGTGGCTTGCTCTTCAATTATAAAATCAAATCGATGACACAATCCAAACTAATCCGAGAACGCATCATCAATTACTTCACCAGATTTTGTGAATTTAGAGGAACTGGAGTTAAGTTCCCATGATTCTCTGGAGAAGGAAAAAAAAGAACACGGGAAATATCAAACGAAGAGATGAAGGGGTAACCTTAGGTTAGAAAAGAGCGTGAGGGAAGTGAAGAGAGAAGTTAACATATTCTGCCACTATGGAATAATCCACCGCTTTCCTAAAACAATCTTTGATTAACCTTATCACTCGCCACAAACAACGAATAAGACATGGCCACACCACCACACCTAATGCTTTTTCCCCTCTTCTCTCCTCATCCGCTATTCGATTACTAGTACTTTATCGATATTTTATATTTTATATAAAATCTACGCATTGGATACACTTTTACACCTTTGAATATTCTCAATCTCTTTACTCTTCAAACTCAGGCTGATTATTTATTTGTGCCTATCCAAGTAAATATGACTCAAACCAGAAAACCCTACCATTCTGTCTGTCTTAGATTTTTCCATTTTTACTTCGTTTCCTTGTTCGTGTTGCCTCGCAGTGGAACATAGCCGCGGTTTCCAACGTGATATATAATTGTTGATTGGCCACACAAAAATCATAAGTTCATCAATATGCGGGGCAAAAGGTAAAGCTTTCAGTTGCCTGACATCCACTGATACCCTAAATTCTACCAAAATATGAACATCGGACGTCAAAATTTGAGTGTCGGGCGATAGAACGAAAAAATATAAGGATTCAAGGGGAGAAGCAACTTTTCATTTCTTCCCATCCTCTTTTTCATTCCTATTCTTCATTATAAAACTACCATCACATCTAATCATCTCACCTTCCTCATTATTCGTGAAATTTTCTGTAGCTGAATGCCCAGCGAAATCCCCACTCTACGACTGGTTAGCACGCGTCGACAACAAACCTAGGAAATCGGGCAAAGATGTCAAGCAAACAAGAATTTCGTGTTCGAGATTTAAGCACTCGAAGTGTTTTGATCTTTCCAACTAGAGCTCAAATTGTTCGTGATATCAGAGACATCACGTTACAGGTAAGAGATTCGAACGCATACCGTGGCTCGTTATACTGACGGACTTGAGACCGGAACCAATCAAATCATCATCGATGGATTTGCTCCAACTATCGATGAACACTCCATCAAAGTTGAAGGAAATGGTTCTGCAACCATCACCGAAGTATCTGTTGACCTTCTACCTAATCGTGAGGTTTACGAAGAAGTTTATTCATCAGACTCTGAGCTTGAGGAAGAAACGGATGATGATTCCTCCGACTCGGAGGATGAATCTATGAGGCTTGTTGATACCAAAATCAAACAAGTGAACCGTTTGCTTGCTCAAGAAACCGAAAAGATTAATTCTGTTGCGAGTCGTTTAAAGATTTGCGAGGACTATGGTGCCACAGTTCGCGATAATCCCCCTTCGCCCGAACAGTTCGAGAAACTCATCAAAGCATATCGCGATGAACGTGAGAAAATTTATGTTGAACATGTAGCTGCAACTGCTGCCTTGGAAGTTACGCAAGATGAAATTGTCAGATTGACGAAAGAGAAAAACAAATTGACAAAAGCACGAACGAAGGCACAACGGATAGCATTCAAGCAAAAAATTAAGCTCCAAGCAACCAAATCTCGAAAAAATGCCGAGTCAGCGAAGGAAAAATTGCGTATCAAGTCGGAGAGAAGTTTGTTTTGGCCAAAGAAAGTTTATCGTGTCACAATTAGTATTGAGCCTACTAGTTCTGCTATGACATCCGGATCATCCCGTCCTAGCTCGGTAGCAAGTGACATGACCGTCAACAACTACCAAGTCTCTAGCCGTCGAGCTACAGATATTATTAGCCTCTCCATTTCTTACATTACCTACGAAGTATCATGGTCCCCCCGCTACGATCTCAGCCTCAATACCTTGACTAGCACGGGTGTACTAGAATATGCGGCCGAGCTAAAGAATATGACATCGGAAACATGGCGTGATGCCAAAGTTCTTCTCTCAACATCACAAACTTCTATCACTAGTTTTAATGAATCGATACCTACCTTACCCCCATGGAACGTGCGACTACTAAAGGGAGGAAGTAGAAATGCCGAAGCCGCTCTTTTCAGTGCCAGTGAGATTGCGGCCAAGAGAACAGAGTGGGCTGATAAAAATAATCAACATCTTCAACAACCTCGATACCTCCTCTTTGGACTCGAACCAACTAACAACCTATTCGCAAACAAAGGTGGATTTGCAGGTAACAATTTGTTTGGCAACGCCCCAGCCCACACTAAGCCAAATCTGTTTCCACAACCCACAGGATTCGGATCCTTTGCACCACATCAAGGGCCCACCACCGGCGCTTTGTTTGGGTCTAATGTATCATCTGTGAATCCCGTCTCTAGTGGTGGATTATTTGGATCTTCACGTCCAGCTCCTGCTCCAGCCCAGAACCCTGATCCTGTTACGGAGAACACTGCCAACCTTTCAACGCAAGGTAATTCTCTTCATGGGAGCGTTCAGCCCCTCATACATTCAGAGCATAGCGCCAATGTTTCCGCGCCTGGATCGGATATAGGTGACTCTACCGGCGCATTAGAAGCTCCACTAATCCAACGCCTTCTTTCGCCAAAACCCACTCTTACATTCGAAGAAGGAGCTTGGGAAGAGTCTGGAATGTCTACCACCTATGATCTACCTGGCCTCAAAACCCTCATGCCTTCAAATTCGGTCCTTAAGCACAAGATTGCGAAAATCGAGTTCAAGAATATTGGATTTGAGCATGTAGTTGTACCCAAGCTCCGGACGGTTGCATTCCTCAAAGCCAGATTGCGCAACTCATCGAAAATTCCATTATTAGCAGGCCCAGTGGGATTAAATCTGGATGGTAGCTTTTTGGGTCAAGCTACTTTCCCAAGATGTTCTGTCGGTGAAAGCTTGAGCTTGAATCTTGGTGTTGATCCAGCTATCAAGGTAGTCTATAACAAACCCGAGGTACGACGTTCGCAAAGCGGAATCTTCTCAAAAGAAGATAGCAATGTCTTCTTACGTTCTTTATCCTTGCGTAACACGAGAATGCAACGAGGTGTCAGTTTATTAGTTATGGACCAAGTGCCTGTTTCCGAGGAAGAGAGACTTCGAGTTGAGGTTTTGGTGCCGCGAGGTTTGAAACCTGACGGTGATAGAATCCCTACAGGATTGAACTTGGATGATGAGATGCTTCAAGGAGGTCGGGAGCGGGAAAGGGAAAGGGATAGAGATAGGGAGAGAACATCTAGTAGTGGAGGTGAGCTAGTTCGTCGAAGTAAGAAATCCGATGCATGGGGGACGGCCGATGCAGAATTAAAGAAGAGTGGAGAAGTCCTTTGGAATGTGAGGTTGGCACCAGGAGCGGGTGTTAAATTGGTGTTGCAATATGAGGCTGGATTTCCAAGTGGAGAGACAGTGGTTAATGCATAGGTGGCGGAATGTTGTTTTGTGAATATGTTAAATAAGGCGGGCAGCATGTTATGATAGGATATAGCAATAGATTATGTAGGTAGCAATTTTTCAAACACGTTGCTATAGATGTGTCGTTTTCAACAGTATTTTGTCCATTCGTCGGAGTTCTTAGAATACTCTGGTGATTGTAGCAGGACAGAGTTTCGATATGAGTCTTCAGTACGATCTTCGCATGAAGTATTTACTTGTACACTCATGATACCTTGATGAGTCTTGACGTTGCCGAAAAAGCTTCAGATGTGAACATTAGTCGAAACAAACGTAGTTTGAAGGATTCAAGCATTTGTGTACATGTGTATATGAGATGACTACAAGCTTTCGTTGAGTCGTTGACATGGGTCAATACAAAGGCAGGATTTACAATTGCTCTACCGCGTGGAACAACTACGATCCATAATTTTTGTTAGATAAAGCTAATTCCGAATAAAGCCTTCCAACCATCGACGTAAAATGAAGACTTCATTTCGATGAGGTAGAGAGAAATGGACTGCCCAGCCGCGAATATAAGACGACACTTGAATTGGTGAGGTGATCATAGACAGAAACATAGAAAACTTCCTACTCATCATTGAAATTAACACCATACGAACTGTTAGGCTATCAATAGCCGAAGAGATACCTTTGCAGCAAATGAACTGTTGATGATGTGAAGGTATTTCATAGAATATGAGCATCCATTTCTCTCCAAATCCCAAAACCAGAGCCTTCAGTATATATTCCAGTAAACAACACAAGTCTGGGAGGCGGGGTTCTTACCTCTAAGTTTAGAGTTCAGAGCGGATACAGGTGGCACATGCCTACATCACTCTAATCAAGCTTTGCGGGGGGGCGGGTCTTTATAAAAACTCTGCAGATGTAATAACACTTATCTACAACCCATTGTTTAAATTATGGTTCATAGAAAGAATTAGTTAAGTAACAAGTAGAGTTTGGGGGCGCCTATCAAGATCAAAACTACGCAATCACAGATGTTCGGCAAGATGTGTTGCAATCACGCATCAAATGGCTATGTAAAAATATATTCATGTTTTGTGATGTGATTCACCCAAGCCACGATGATTGAGGGGTGAGAACCTAAAGCCTCTTCCAGTCTTCGAAACAGAAATGATATTTCAGAATAACTTCCGCCGCTGATGTACCGACACTCATGAACCTTGATTGAGAAGACAACTTTGTCCTCGGACGAACTAAAACATTCATGACTCAAAGGTACGAAACAGACTCTCACTCAACACAAACTTCCAAGCAGGCGTGTGATACTTCTTGATTGCACTGGAACCATAGTAACATAATAATCCTGCTCTCTGGCAATCAAATAAGGTTTCAAACAAGCTTTTGATTCATATCAACTCCATCCTTAGATCGCACGGCCATAGCAGTTGCAGATTCAAGATGAATCATTGTTTCAATGGATGGCTATGTTTGACGCGTGAAAGTACGAGGATAACCCTCGATGCTTGAAAGTTTGATCTCATCCCAACTCGATAGATCTGCCTTTACAGATTCACTTCTTGCATTGAGTCAAGGATACGCATGCCACAAGCATTCGTATGATAACCAGCGTGAGTGGTTATGGGGGGAATATTTAGAGACGATAATGGTTTGACAATAGTTTTAATGAGGTGGCCTGTCTGGGCTTCCAAGGCGAACGCACACACACGCACAACGTTCGTAATCAATCCTCTGAATGCACGCTAGCACAATGATGACAGAGTAGAATGAGTAGATTGATTGATGATTGGCTAGTTTTGTATGAAAACTCTTTTTGGTAGATAGGATCATAAAGGCATAATATCAAATTTATCAATTTGGAAGAGAGGATTGAGAGCGATAATAGAGTCAAGAAGGCAAACAACATAAGATTAATATGGGGGTGGGTGGTTGTTTGGGTAAGGTAATCTACGACTTTACAATCAAATAAGCAAGCAAGCAGAGCAAGCAGAGCAAGGCGTGAACAACGCAAATCGAAATTCACGAGAAAAAGAAATACTATCACCATACCAGTGATTAAGCTTACCTTGATAATACAAGGACTTGTGAAATCATATAAAACCACCTCCACTGTGCGATATTGTACAGCGGAAGAAGGGAAGGAAGGAAGGATCTACATATCTTTTAGTAATAACTAGGAGGTATTGTACGGAGTACGAGTACCGTTGAAAGCTCAAATTGAGAAAAGAAAGAAAAAATATTCGTTTATCCAATTAACGCGAGACAATTCCAAGAATTCGCAAACCCCTTTAAGATAGACTCTCCGATTTAATCATTGGTGGCCAAGAGCTGACGTTTCAAATTATAGTACATGTAATTTCAAGCTTGGGGGGCGAGGGGTGCTCCTACTTTATTATCCTCGAGCTATCCTATAATTAGAGTTAATTCGTCAACCGATGAGATCTAATTAATCCTTGTCTCCTATGAAATTTGAAAGTACTGGCCGCTATGTCGTGGCCACAGTCCTGTTAAGTTGACGAAGCGTCAAAATGTTAAGATGTGATGAAGGAGGTACGCGAAGTGATGATGAGATGACACGAATACAACCATTTTAGTTCCAAAAGGATGACAGATTCTGCTTTGTATACAAATACAATATAATAATGGCTTCAAAAATCTTTTCCACAGCCAGAACAGTCCAAATCGATACAAATGAAATTTCTAGATCTGATCACGGCAGTGGCGTGCGGATCAAAGCTTCGTATATTCTGAATTTCGAAGCATTGCACCATCACATCCAGATAATCCGAGAATTAAGAAAAGTATCCCAGTCTACTTGGATAACAATAAGCGCCTCCATCGATTTGCTTTCATATAAGAATTAAAAAATGGAGTTGTATCGAAAAGCTTAGCATCAATTGAGTTTATTGTTAGCCGACACGCTTTACACGGAAGACATGGCTAAATCTGTACATCATTACGGAGGAGGTCTGAAAATAGATATGATCAAGCAAAAAATTATATGAAAGCGAGAATTAGTAGTTGCTGGGGATTCAATGTGATACTGATGTGACATTCAGTATCAAATTTCATACACGTTCATAGGAAAATAGTTGATCATGATCTAAAAAGAGGGCCCTATATCTTGGTATCGATGCATTCAATGCTCTAGAATTCCCCAGTGCTCGGTATTGATTTCGGAATAATCTATTCGAAAATTCTAGGTATTTCAACGAACGGAATCTAACATAATAGTTGATGTTTTCCATTGAATCCTTCGAATACAATTGGCTAATAAGTTCCCAATCTACCAAGCTGCCCTAGCTGCCCTATTCTCAGGGGAAGTTGATTGTGCCAAATTTGGAACCAATCAATGCGTACCAAGAAATTCATAGCCAAACGATTACATTCATATCTATTTAGTATTGAACTATGAATGAGTCCGTCGCCCTCAAAAAGTTTGGTGTATTTTGGGTAAACGTCAGCTTCGACGCTAAGTCAATGCCCTATGAAAAAAGAACAACCACTTGATTACGAATGGAAGAGGCTAATTCTATGATTTTCAAAGAATATTTGGTAAAAATTAGATACTCATCAACCAAAGAAAATGAATGTTGGTGATGATGCCAAGCTCTAGGATATCTTAGAGCTCCCCTGAATCTCACAGGGTCAATAACATTACTAATCTGATCATCATTTTGCCTCTTTGTGCGATTTCATTCTACAAATTTGGGTCTACCATGTTGTAACTTCTCGGAGCTTTTCATACACGGTCCAATTATGAGCTGTCTCCAATTTCAGATCGCCCTCAAAGTCTGCCAGACTCGCTAAATTGGATTTGACTGGATATGACTATACTACTCTAGGTATAATCATTCAGTTTCTGTGATCCTTTCTCACAATCCACAACCCCGTACCCGTAAAGTCTTTTCTCATATACAAAGATTCCCGTCATACAGTACAATCAAAAACCAGGGGTCGACTAGAAGTCATGTCAATCCCACAGCTTTCCTCAAAGCACAGACGACGCCATGAAGGCCAGGAGAAAGATCAAACGCGCATACCCGGTTACTCAAGACGTTAGGGACTTGTCCTGAATAAGTATCATTCTCCACCATCATGCCGCAGCTTGTGTCTGGTATCCAGCTTTGGTGTTTGAACCTGGTCTCTTCAAACTTGCATATGAAGTATTAGTCCAAGAGCTTCATGCGCAAACTTCATATTTCTTCTACTTATTCTTTGTTTAAAGCCCGCGTGTTTTCGTTTTAGTTTCCACTGCTCTCTCTATTCCCATCCATCTCCATACCCGGAACACTCCAGGTTTCTTGGTCTTTTTTTCTAGTTAGATTTTTCAGTCATCGTTCATATATCTATTTACATTTTCTTCATAATAATATTGGGGCCGGCATCCATTTCTCTTTCTCAGTTCATACTTTCTAGCGATCTTCTTTTCTCTTGTGGTCTGGTATATCTCAAGCAGTCGCAAATAGTCTTTCATTCACACAAGCCAATTACCCCTTTCCTGTTTATTTTACAACCACCTGGTGTGGCCCTACCAATCATTCAATATGCCTTCATTACTTCAAGCATTCTATGTCCTCGCACTCATCAACTTAGTCCTCGCGGCTCCACATCCAGCACAAAAGCGAAGCTTCAAAGTCGAACGAGTTGCAAACCCTAATTTTGTCGGTCGAACAGCTGGTGCCGGTACCAGAGCTCTCATCAAAGCATACAACAAGCATTCGATGACTCTCCCGCCCTCATTGGTCGAGGCCATGAACTCAGGTAGCAATCCTGCCTTCCCAGTAGGGAACTCTAAAGCCGCGACTGGAAGCACAACGGCAGGAGCCGCCGCGCCAAGTGGTAGCGGAACTGCAGGAACTGCAGGAACTGGTATTGTTGCTGCTATGCCAGAGACTGGAGATGTTGAATACTTGTCGCAAATTCAAATTGGTGGACAAACCATGACTATGGACTTCGATAGTGGATCATCCGATCTATGGGTTTTCAGCACTCAACTCCCAACCGCTTCCCAGTCTGGTCACCAAAATTATGATCCCTCCAAGTCAAAAACTTTCAAGGCGGTACCAGGTGCTACTTGGTCCATCTCATACGGTGATGGATCCGGAGCTGCTGGCAACGTAGGTACTGACACCGTCAACATTGGAGGAGCCAGTGTCACTGGACAAGCAATCGAGATGGCCACTGCAGTCTCTGCATCCTTTGTCTCCGATACCCGATCCAACGGACTTGTCGGTCTCGCATTCTCCAAACTCAATACGATCAAGCCTGCTCAACACAAGACCTTTTTTTCCAACGCTATGGCCCAAGGCCTTGCCCTGCCAGTTTTCACTGCCGATCTCCGCAAAGCCGCTGCTGGATCTTATGAATTCGGAAACATTGATTCTAGCAAATTTAACGGATCCCTCAACTGGGCTGCTGTTAATACCTCTCAAGGATTCTGGCAATTCAGCTCCACCAAATTTTCTGTTGGAGAAGGTCCCGCGACTGTTGTACCTAACGGGCAAGCTATTGCTGATACCGGAACCACTCTTATGTTGGCCGAAGCTAACCTTGTCAATGGTTACTATAGCAAGGTTCAAGGTGCTGTCAACAACCAAACTGTCGGTGGTGTTACATTCCCTTGCGCTGCCACTTTACCAGATTTGAAGATTGATGTTGGAGGAAACTATATGGCTACTATCCGTGGTGATGATATCAACTATGCTCCTGTTGATAGCACTGGTATCAGTAAGTTATGACTTGACTTTCTTTCTTTGTGAATGATATGCTGACAATGATTCTTCACAGCTTGTTTCGGAGGTCTCCAAGCCACCCCTTCCAAACTTCAAATTTATGGTGACATTATGTTCAAGTCTCAATTCGTCGTATTCAACGGAGGAAACAACACCCTTGGAATGGCCCCTCATCAAAGCTAGAATTCTTTCTCTATTGCTTTTTAGATAATGGTTCCCGGTATATTTTGTACAAGGTAGCATAATAGAGGCGTATTTATGTCGAGCTACCGTTTCGGGTGTTGGGAGATGGGAGATGGGAGATTACCAAATGGATTGGAAGGATTCATAGGCAGCGAGGCTGTGCATAGGAAAAAACGGAGATGTATGGAAAGGGAACAATTAACCATTGACCAAGGATAAGACTGAATGAATATATGATTTCATTTATTGTATCTATAATAATTGAACTGTACCTTCGAAGGTTAGGTAATCATTCATATATATCTCATCGTCTCAAGGGCAATCTATATATCCAATTAGTGAATATGAATGCATTCTGGCCGTCCATCTATATTTTCTCTGTATTCACGAGGGCTTCTGTTCTACAACTGCCAACGTACCTACACTACAGGATGTGCAGATTGATGTCGCATCTTGTCTCCATGGTTAACCAGTCGCGAAGAATTCCTCGGGCTAAATTGAAATCTTAATATTCGAGATACCAACGATATATTGATCGCCATTCCATCTGTAGCAAGAGACGTACAATTCCTTGTCGATGCAAATGCATACGTTTGCTTCATAATATACCTTCATTATCCATGATGAAAGATCTCACATTGACTTGACTACTTATCGTACGTAGCCACAAGCACCTAATATTCAGTTTCTTGATCTAAACTTTCTAAAAATTTGCCTTTCTTTATACCGATTTGGAGTATCTATAATCTGAAGGTATGTATGTACCAAGGTAACGCCTAAAACACGAAAATTGAAATTTATTCTAGCTCGATAGTTCCAGGAGGCTTGCTAGTGTAATCATATACAACTCTGCAAACACCGTGAACCTCATTAATAATTCTTGTAGAAACCTTGGACAAGAATGCATTTTCAAAAGGATATGCGATGGCAGTCATGAAATCAGTTGTCTGAACTGCTCTCAGGATAATGATGTTTCCATACATCCTCTTGTCACCCATAACACCAACTGCTCTGCTTGGGTCAACAGCTGCAAAAGCCTGTCCAATGTTGTCATAGAGGCCTGCCTCTCTGATCATAGAGATGAAGATGTGGTCGGCTTTTCTAGCCATTTCGACACGTTCCCGAGTCACTTCGCCCAAGACACGAATGGCAATACCTGGACCTGGGAAAGGATGACGCATAACAAGATCATGGGCAATGCCCAACTCTCGTCCCAATTGTCTAACTTCGTCCTTGAATAATTCTCTCAAAGGTTCGATGAGTTTAAGCCCTTGTCCCTCTGTCATGCGCTTTGGAAGACCGCCAACATTGTGGTGGGTTTTGATAGTTGCGGAAGGGCCCTTGAAAGAGATACTTTCAATGACATCTGGGTATAAGGTTCCTTGCAAGAAGAATTCGATCTTGCCTGCTTTGTCCGAGTTGGCCGCTGCGTCTTCGATCTTTTTGGCTTCAGCTTCGAAAACATCAATAAATTTTCCTCCGATGAATTTTCTCTTTGCTTCTGGTTCATCAAGCCCGGCAAGGCCGTTGAGGAAATCTTCGGATGCATCTGCGACAATCAAGTTGATACCGAGATTTTCTGTCAATGTCTTTCGTACTTGTTCGCACTCATTCAGTCTCATGACACCGTTGTTGACGAGAACGGCATGGAATCGGTCTCCAATAGCCTCGTGCATTAATTTTGCAGCGACTGTTGAATCAACACCTCCACTGACAGCACCCAAAACTTGACCCTTCTCTCCAACCAATGTACGGATTCTAGCGATCTCTTGATCCACGAATTTTGCCATAGTCCAGTTTGTTTGAGCTCCGCAGATACCAACGGCAAAGTTCTTGAGGAGTTGAATTCCATTTTCGGTGTGAGTAACTTCGGGGTGGAATTGGAGTCCTATGATACAATCAGCGTTAGTTCATGGAGGAAAGACTCTTCAATTAGACAAGTCTAAATTCCCATACCATATATATGTTGACTCTCGTGTGCAATTGCTGCGTATTCAGAGTTTGTGGTGGTAGCAATAGTATGGAATCCATTTGGCAATGAACCTAATTTATCACCATGACTCATCCATACTCTAACATCGTCCTCTAATCCTGCGAATAATCGGTCGACATGTCCGTTATCGATTTTCTTTGCTTTCAAATCAGCATGTCCGTATTCACGAGCTGTGCCGGCAATGACGTTGTCTTTGCTGATTCTATAAGCAATCTCTTGCATTCCATAGCATATACCAAGAATGGGAACACCAAGTTCGAAAAATGCGGAGTCGACATGTGGTGCACCCTCTTCATAAACTGAGTATGGTCCTCCGGACAAAATGATACCTTTTGGCTTCCATTCGAGATCTGCGAGCTTTTGGGTGCATGGAAGCATTTCGGAGTAGACATTGAGTTCGCGCAAACGTCTGGTAATAAGGTGAGTGTATTGGGATCCAAAATCCAAAGTAAGGATTGTATCATAAACCTTATGAGGTTCAATCTCAGCAGCTGTAGAAGCCATTTTGAATTGTGATTGAAAAATATGAGAATATATGAGGAGATGTGAGTGAGCGAGAGTGAAGGTTGAATAAAAAGAATAGGGATGGGTTGTGAAGGTTGGAATGAGTAAATATGACTTTGAAGGAAAAATATCGTGAAGAAAAATTTGGTTGTCGCAGTGCTTATCGGGAAGGTGGGCTTAACCTTATCGGAATAAGCTAATCTAAGAATAGTTTAGGGAGGGGCAATTAGCAACATGGGGTTTTTTCGTGGAGAAAGAGAGACTGACTACCGTACAGAGTAGGTATTTAGTCAGGTACAATCTGACAGTATTGCTAAAGGATCATCCCGAATAAATATATATATATATATGTATGTATGTATACTTGAGTGATAAGGTAAAATATCAGGCATATCTCGTATTGGACATTCCAACGGATGAATAAGTAACTCTCGATATCAATTAGACCAAACCGTGTACAGTTTGTTGAAGCTACAACTCTGATGATCGAAGACGACAGAACAGTCAGGTCATTGAGATGGGAAATCAGTATGGTGTGGATAGTACAGTACTGGCGAATGGAAGTGTCTCAGATTCAGTCAAATACTATGAGATGTCTTTTCACCACTTCGTATAAATAAAGCTAATACATTCCTATTTGTACCTATCTAAGAAGGGGACTAGTTGTATAGTAAGACTACATGATTAGAGACGAACACTAGTTCCGGTATTCAAGATTTCACACCCAGAACAAAAGGGAGAATGTAGTTTGTTAGGCTGGTTTTGACCCAACTACTAGAACATTTTCTGATTTTGCTCGTGAAGTAAAGTTTCACTGAAAGTAAAATTAAAAAACAATCGAGAAACATGTAAAAAATAAGACGTAATTTTCTAGGATCGAGGAATTAATCGACAAGACAGGTAGTAGGATATCTAAAGAAGCGCATATTGGCGGTAAGATTAAACTAACGAGTAGTAATAGAGCCCAAGACTAAAACACAGTAGTCTCACCTCATTACTCATCCCGAACAACGACGGGCACGGAGAATATAAACGAGTTGGAGTCCTACTTTGCGAATACCGTCTTGAGGGGCATCTGGTAAACCGGGGTGTGGGTAGTAAAATCATGTTGATTCCTTTGTGTCTAGGCTTTGGAATCATCAAATCTTCTGTCCAGATTGATCTCATCCATCGGTCTTATTGAGAACGAAGTCGATGGTGAATACTACATCTTTCGTGGTCTCAATCGTCGCCCAATCCTCCCTCGCATGATTGCTAGTACTCAAGTCACCTCCGAATTCCGTCTTCCAATCTGTCACATCCCATTCTAAACCATGTGTTGTAATGATCGAAGGTTCCTTGACCGGTAAGATTCCGATGTGCTTTCCCAATTTCAACAATTTACCCTCCTCCTTGATCTTTATTCTGTGTTTTCCTGCCTTGAGAACGAAGGTTATAGCTTCACTAGAAACCAGGTACATTTTTCCCTTGGAATAATTCGGTTCTTGCTGAAACATATAAAGATGATGAAGTTGTGAGAGAGCTTGATCAACTCTTCCACCTAAGCCGCCAAGGCAAATGATATCGAGAGGTCTGGGTAATTGCTTGAGTTGATCGAGTTTCTTTTGACGATGGGAACATGGTGAAGTCCTTTCCGAGTCAACGGGCTGCTCAAAAGTTTTGACATATCGCACTGCTTTTGTGAAGTCTGTGGAATATTGATCACCATCTTTAATGATTTCGGTACCATTATCCTCAAAATATTTAAAGAGGTTGGAGGACATGGAATCGAAGTCGCCAATGATAGTATCAATGTCAAGATGGGGTTTGGACTTCTTTTCCTCTAGGAGAGCTGGGTCTAGGGAATCTCCATTGAATGGCGTTTTGTGATTCCTATCATATACTTGGTTTGCACCACCATCAGCTGCGATGTGGTAGACAGCATTGTCCCACAACTTCTTGTAGATGTTAGAGGGTAGCTCCAGAGGCTGGTTTAAAACAATGAGCGCGAACTCTTTATGATCAGCTGGATGATCAGAGAATATATCAGCTGGGTGCCAAGTAATAATATCTTGGGAGCCCATGGTCTTATGGCGCCGGCGAGGGTTTCTATCGAGATCCTAGGAAAGGGTGTGTAAATGTGTGCTGAGGCGAACTTGACCCTTAACCTTTCAGCTTGTAAAGTTCTAGCAAAGAGAAGAATTGAACAGACTACCTCCAGCAGTCTAAACTACTTAATGGTATTATCATGAGGGGCTACTTTGAGGAAGTAGGAGAACACAGAAATATTCTGCTTGGAAGGAGAAAGTCAAGAACCTAAACTTGTGACGATATCTTATCTTATCGTCAGTCACATGATTCGTATATTTTCTCGAATCGGTCATTCGGAAAATCAAGAGATGCTTACAAACACGGCATTCAATTTCGAGTCTGCTATTCTTTGAGATTCCCAATATTTCATCTTGGCGTTTTCATGTCCACAGTCCTTTTCTCATACATTGCCCAGCATGTTCAAATCAGTTTTGAGAATTACGCCAAAATGCTCACGGCCACAATCCAAATCTGTCATTAATACCACTTCTGCTGGACGATTTTTAAGCACAGCACCACCATCACAAAAGTCCCGAAGTTGGAAAAGCAGTGCCGCAAGATGGGCATTGGCAGGCGCAGGAGTATATTGGTACAATACAAGCAATGTTTTTGCCGAAGAGCCAGAAGGTATGAGAATACTGGCAGCTGAGAGGCGAATCTAAGTAGATGCTGATTGGCGCAACAGCAATTCAAAAATTGGATGAATCAATACATAGAGTTCGAGAATCAGATTTACCTACTCTAGATGCGGTAATTGAGGAAAAGCGAAAACGACAAGCAGAACTAGCAGCAGAACAAGAGAAGAGGGAACACGAGTCCGCTGCGAAAGCAGTTGCTGCAGAAGATGGAGCTGCGGAGGATGGAGAGATGGAGGGACTGGAGGACGAAGCTGGCCAACAAGGCGCATTCAATCCGGAAACTGGGGAAATCAACTGGGACTGTCCTTGTTTAGGAGGCATGGCACATGGACCTTGTGGTGAGGAATTCAAGGCTGCCTTTAGCTGTTTTGTTTACTCTACTGAAGAGCCAAAGGGTGTTGAATGTATAGAAAAGTTTAAGTAAGTCTGCAGATTTGGTATATCAATGATGGACCGTGACTAACAGTGTTTAGGGGAATGCAAGATTGCTTCCGAGCACATCCAGAGAGATATGCATCCGAATTGGAGAACGAGGAGGATGAAATAGAGGAGGAACTTCGAGCAAGAGAGGCGGCAAATGGATTAGAGGAAGGTTCGGAGCCGTCAGAACCGTTGTCCCAAAGAGCCCCAGTATCAAGGAAACCCGAAGAGAAATCTGAAGGGAAGTCAGAGCCAATAAAGGCAACTGCACAAAAAGCTACCGAGTCCAATTCGAGTCCAACAGAAGAGAGATATAGGGATAGCCGAAGCAGTGTAACACCTGAGTCTACACAAAATTCTGGAGATGAGGGTGGAGAATTATTACCAAGGGATGCTCATGATGCTACAAGGAAGAAATAAGTCTTTTAGACTGTAATTTTATTGTACAAATGTAATACCAAAAAAGACGAAACCATCGGGCATTGTTGCTATTTGTATGTATGATATATGAAGACTCATCTCATGATAATTTGAATCTTGTTGATTTACATGCTTGGGTAGACTTTGATATTATATGATTTTTTGTATATATATCACCGACGACCTATATTGAATATTATGTGTATGTACCATTTGTGAGATTACTACTCGTACAGAATTTGTTGTTGGTGATTTTGTTTCATACCAGAATCTAAAGTCTAGAATCTAGAATCTACAATCTCTTACATTCCATTTGAGCCATTTGAGCCGCCTACGTCAGCAAATAAAAAAATCCACTCTAAGCGAAAAGATCCAGCTTCAGCCATATCCACCAGCCACAGCCACACCTTCATCGAAATGTTTCCCGGTTTCTCACATGTATGTTTGTTTCCCTTGTTCGCACACGACTTTTTATCGTTTACATACTCATTCTACTGTACTTCTCATCAAGTCAAACAACCATCTTGATACATTCACAACCCTTCGCCAAAGACCTATATCATACATCTTCCATTCATCATACCTAATCATATAAAAGATGTCTTACGCACAAGCAGCAGCTTCTGGTCCACAACAGACTGATGAGGAGGTATGATTGAATTTCCCTTAAACTCCTGTCTATTTACTTCGTATACTCTCAACCGGTGTCTCCTTTCTCATCGTCGTCAAAGGAATCCCTTCTACCTCCGAGGATATTTACTACTCATTCAGGTCAAGAACTAATCATCCCACCACAGAAACGTGCTCCTGCCCCACCATCCGTCGTCCCTACCGAAAGTACCTCCACCTCCTCCTTAGTTGACGTCGACACCGATTCCGTGCGCACTGTTCCTTCAGACTTCCAGTCACAGCCAGTCCAAACCGAGACTCAAGCCAACCGTCTCGAGCAAGAAGCTGAACAAATCGAGGCTAAGATCCGCGCTGCAAAGGATGCCGCTTCCAAGAAATCAAAGAAGGGCAAGAGCCGTGTTCAAGAGAACAGTGACAACCCAGTAGTAATTGGGAATGCGATCGCCGTCGCAGCATTGAGTACTGGGTTAGGATTCGGTGCATATCAAAAGTACGCAAAGGGAGAGTTGACATGGAGGGTCGTGGGTGCGTGGGCTGGTGTTGTGGGTGCTTTGGCTGTTGGAGATTATTACTTGAGCTCGTACCTTTTCAAGACCAAGTATCCAGCCAAGAAGTAAGGGAAAGAGTTAAGAAGGAAAGGATTATGGTTTGAGAGGAAGCAGTGAGGAGGCAGGATATTCAAAAGATCATAACGGTTACGTATGATCAATTGGCGTGTGGTGGTCGGTTTCTAAATGTTACGACATGGAGATACTTTGTATTTGGCGGTGTTACTGCGACTGCGGAACTCTCCCCTCTTTGCGCTGTTGGAGTTCGATATCAGTGCGTTCGTGCAGTTTATTTTGGCGGGATGATGGACCTGTTCATAGATCAAGGTTTGCACTCTAACGAAGGACGATTTACGACATTGTGTGTTTTCTTAATTGGTGAAGACCTTCCATATCGTTCTTAAACAAGCGCTATTGAAATGAGCGACCTATACTAAGCGTCAATATTATATAGCTATTCAAATATGTCCCTGGGCAAGTGGGTTTCAAGGAGAAGGTTTCTTTTTTTCCTTTTCTTTTGAAAACATCCAGTGCTCAAACCCCATATGGGTGTCATGCGCAACGAAGTATATACCATATACTCCCACCCAATGCGCCGTCAAAGATCATGACCCTACATACATACAGATTGCCTCTTAAAAACCTCATCTGCTCACTGACATCCATCCAGCCTCCGTTTCCTTACTTCTGAAAATACCCCAAAACTTCCCAACATCCTCACAACTTCTATCCCCAGCTTCATGCTCATGGAAAGAGCATACCTTTTCGTCATAAAATTTAGTCCTAACATCTTTCCATCCTTCTGCCCCTCTTAAAATCCCAACCACGCCTCTATACAGGGACGGAAATCTCAATCCTAAATCAGCCAGACTATCCTCCGAGATACTATTCCCAGCCATGGATGACACCCCATCTGGAAAAAGCAGCATAATAGCATACCACCTTGCCATCCATCTCCTCAACCCACAATCCTGATCTTTTGGCCCCACCGGTTCCGTCAACTCAAATGCCAACTCAATCGCAAAAACATTTGGCGTGAACCTCTTCTCCACATATCTTCTTCCTAATCCAGTTAAAACTTTATCCATCATCTCTGTCATGCCCAATTGATGCGCCAACGCGTAGACTTCTATTGCAGCACAACTTGGTTTATTTCCTTCTCTCTCGAATCCGGTGTCCAGAGTACCGCGATATAACCATTTCATTATAATGGAGAAATGTTCGGAGCTAATTTTGGGAAGATAGTGATCTTCTTTTTCTTCGCTGAGTTCGTCGTTGTTTAGGAAGATGTCTGCAAAGAAGGGTGATTTGGCGCAGAGGAGTCCACGGTGGATACTGAATTTTTTGCGTTTGGGTCCGATATAGAGGTCTATTATGGGACTATCGAGCATGCTGTTGAACTTTTGTTAGACGTGGTACTCTCAGGTATAAAACATTATTGATATTTGATATGTGATAGCTGAACTGTATAATTGTTGAAACGACCTACTCTTCGTAAGATGGCTTTGGCTTCACATTCTTGACTGTGGACATCCTTTTCTTTGCTGACTCGGATTGAAGTCGGTGTGCCATATTGTGTGAGCTTACAAGACACCGGTGTTGTACTTTTGTAAGATACTCGAATTGTTACTATCAAAATTGTTTAGAAATGACTGTGGTTCATGTAGACCAAAGTTGTACGCGTCGATGTTGTTGGAGACGCGTCGTACTGTACCGAGGCGCTTGGAATTTTTCTTAAACTAATCTGATAATATTCCCATACTGAAGTAAGAGATGGGATAGTAACTCATAGCACTGCTTTTGGTGAATTTCATACTAGAAATATTTGTCCTGAGAGAGTCTTCATGAACAATATATCTAACATGTTTTGTATGTATTCCCATTTGTCTAATCTGCTGTGTAGCTCAACATACTAATACCAAACTTCAGTTAAGTAAAAATCACAAATAACCCAGGATTGGGAATCATTTAATATAATCATAAGCTGCGGGGCAAAGCTGTTCCGAACCACTGGGTCAGTTAACATAATGCCATCACCAATGAACTTTCTGGTACATCTCACGCGGCGAACCTCGAGCCGGTAGCAGCGCTCTCTGGTATTGCCATCGTATTTATAGACCAGAATGTTTCTCTACCACAACTACTCTTAAGCATATGGGAAAGGTATCAGGCCCCTTCCTTTCCGTATCACGGATAAGCAGAGATAGAATCGACGAGGAGGCAGAGGTAGAGAAAAAGAGAAGAGAAAGAGAAAATGGGGTCGTCTTGAGGTAGTTGGTGTGTCAAGGAATATTGACATGCTACTTCACAATAATCCTATTCGTACATGCAATCCACTTTTGACCATCTTATAGATAAAACTCCATGTATTCCACCAGAATTTCCTCGCTTGAGGAATGTAATTTGACAATGATTCGATGATCAGGGTCTTTCAGCTGATTGATATGACACATGTGTATCTGCTTAAGTTAACGTGGAGGTCCATCTAGTAGCTTCAAACTCTTATCATCCTGCAAGCACTGGTTATTCATCTCAATGGATGAATGTGGTGGGAGGTCGCTAGGCTTGAGTCCATCAGTCCTACACAGGATTCTTCATGGTTCAACCAATGATACTCAATGATACTCAATAGTACTTAGCAGAGAAATTACCTGGACAAAACAGATTACTTTCCTCTCTACTTTACTTATATTATAAAGATTTTACACAAGATGTATTTGATTTGATAGGAAATAGAAATTGCATCGCACACAATCCCATTGTGTCTGGTGTCGTTACAATAAAGACAAGCCTATATTTAGCCCCTATTTTATTTATCCCTTGCAGACGCGATACTCTGACGACGTTGATTTTGCTTCTCCTCTTTCCCAACCTCGCTCTTTCCCCATTCTTATGGTTTTATGCCTTTTCTACGAAATCACATCCTTTGCTTGCTAGGTTGTGTTCTTGCTTCTGTAAATTAAATCCTGAATATTTTCATGTGCATACACTTTACATTCATCGACGTATCTATCATTGACAATTTCTCTATATCAAACTTTGGATTCAAGATCTATCACCACTATCGCAAGCATGCCTTCTGCTAAAGGAAAACCAACTGATGCCAAACTGAAGAAGGACATTACTGAAAGTAACGAGCGTTCTTTTTCTTTTCCCCCTCGTGATCCCAAGACCCCCGGGAAATCTTCCTTACCTCTAATCATATTCGATCCTTTCTTAACATCTCCGAAAACAGAAGTAAAGCAAGAAACAAATAAAGATGGCAGTGGTAAAGGAAAGATGGCTGCATGGAAGGTAAGTCATCTGATTCTATATCAACCAATATTCCGAGCTTTCAACCATCCTGTTTCTCATCTCTACCTCTCCTTACGTGGCCCGTTGACTGATTACATGCTACCACTTTAGGCCAAAAAAATCGGTCGAGAATATGAAGCTGAAGGAGGTGATTACGAAAACGAACCCAGATCCAAAGACAAACCTAAGAAAGGAACACCTGAAAAGAAATCCGATGAGGAGAAAGCTGCTGAATTGAAAGATTCCGAGAAAGATGAGAATGGCCATGGCGAGGAAAGTGCCGAGGAGAAAGTGAATGGATCGGACGACAAGATACAGGATCAAGAAGTCGAGAAGAAGGCACCCGTGCAAAAGAAACAAGCTGGTCCGAAGAAGGAAAAGAAGGTACCAAGACAAGGAACGAGAAGTAGCACTCGACAACAAGAAAAGTTAGAACCAAAGCCTGCAGCAGAGAAGAGGAAGAATGTTAGTGATGAGGCAGCGGATGAGGATGATGAAGTGGTTGAAGAAGAAGAGAAGCCTGCGGCGAAGAAATCCAAAAATGAAAAACCACCGTCAGAGGAGCCAAAGCCAGAGGAACCAAATGAAGAGGAAGAAAAGGAGGAACAGGCAGAGCCAGAGCCAGAAAAGAAAAAGGCGGAGCCCAAGAAACGTGGTAGAAAGGCTAAAAAGTGAAATTTTTGCTTTACTTCTGTTCTCGTTGTATGCAACCGGTTGAATGGAGATAGCATTGGCGCATAAGGTATTACAAAAATACGCAAATTGATATTGGATTGGAATGGGATGAGTATACGAATTTGTATTTTGGAGCGTTTGGTCACCGGGACTCCATCTTGGGTAGTATCCCCTCTTTCTTGTATAGGAGGAAGGATATATCATTATTGTTGGTATGCCTTTGCTGCAGTAGCAGTCATTAAAAATGCATATTACCCCTTTATTACAGACGACTATTTCGCTCTTCGCATCAATTTTGGTTCTCATTATGCGTGAAAGAATCAAAATGTTCGATTTCTGGTGGCCGAGGACAATTTTATCTTGGTATATCACGTCGCAGTCTCCAGGTCCCATTTATCCCCATTCTTCAACTCCGTCATTTACACATTTACATACACTTGCACCACCACCATCTACTCATCCTTCATATTTCTTTGACCCCTTTCCCATCTTTCTCCTGGTTATATGTTGCTTGCAATATAGATTGACCTAATGATTCTCCTCCCATCGATTAACCATTGATTCGGTCGCTTAGCTCAGTTGGTTAGAGCGTGGTGCTAATATTATCTCTTCTATGAAGTCTGGTTTGGCACGCCAAGGTCGGCGGTTCGAAACCGCCAGTGATCAATTTCCTTTTGTTTTTTTGGATGAGAGTCATTCTGGTTCAAAGATGTTAAGGGTGGATTGATATTTGGGAGACATAATAGATGGTTATGCGGGAGCTGTCGTGGAGATGAGTCGAGAAAATAACCTTCTACTGTGTCGGAAAAGTAGAGCCAGAATAATAATTATCATCCATAAAATCTCCACAATAATATGAGCAGAACATTTCTCTTATCTTTTCTTTGGGGAATCCAGAAAAAAAAAGTATACATAAATCACAACGAAATATAATGAAAGTTAGTCTCAGAAAATAACAGCAAAAGAGTCATCGTGTAGATCAAAACGACATGTGCAGGATTTGAACCTACGAGGCCGAAACCATAAGATAACCGAATTATTCATTCAAGTCTTACCCATTAACCACTCTGGCAACATGCCTGTGTATCGGAAACAATTTGTTTGATTTGATGATAGCTTGTTTTTATTATTGGTATATTATAAATCAAAAAGCTTGAGTGCTGCTTTTTGCTTATCATCGAACGCGCAGTGCGTCGACCCATGCATGGTTCAATATCCGCTTTTCTCATAAATATAGCTTATGTGAACCTACCTGACCGTCGTATTTAAGAGAGAATTCAGCTACACAACTAAACTAACCTAACAAGCGTCTAAAACACCTACAGAGTACGTCAAACAATGAATCGCACATCGACGATTACGACTGCACCATCAGTGAAAACGACGTGAAAGCGTATTCTCGTACAGAATTTCTATTTCAATTTTTGATCCACCCGTACCACCTTATACTCCGCTGCAGTGGAGTTGTGGGAGTGGTTCCATTCGTGAGAGGGTACACTTAAGTTATGTGTTAAAATTTATAAAGCCACCCACCATCTATTTATCTATGTACCATTTCATTATTCCAATACTCAGTAAAGCAAACCAAAAAAATAAAACTAGATCATGACTTAAAAGGTCAAAAGATTGCGCAGATTTCCTTCCCGCCTGTGCAAAAGCAAAATTATATTGCATTGGGCCTAATCCGGGATCGAACCGGAGACCTCTTACATTTTAGATTTGACAACCCAAAGCAAGAATTCTACCACTGAACTATCAGGCCATGATGACATTCAGGCCAAATTGGCTGAATTTGATGACAGTGGACGCTTAGTTTTTATAATATCCCAGATTTGTGCACTTGATGATCTTTCCCGGGTGTTATACTCAAAGGAGAAGCACGTTCCCACCCAATTTGGCCTCAAAACTATCAGGTATGTACGTATGTTATTTCATATATTCAAGCACGAGATTTTCTAGTTCATGAGCTGTTTGGAAACACTTTTAATTCTAGTGGAAGTGATGAGTCAAAAAGCTTGTTTATGGAGCTGAGTTTCTACACATACCAGAGCGGGAGAACGACTCCGACTGAGGATTTCTAGAAGCTTTCCAAACACTATGTGATTTTCACCTATAACGACATTGTTATTTTCTGAAGTGGTTTCTTCCTTTCTGGAACGATATCAATATTGTTAATTCACTAACGAAGGGCTTACATCTTTTATACTCCATGGCGAGAAGGTTCAATGCTGAGACGGCTATTTGTATTTGCATTTACCTCTACTCCTCGAGAGAGAGATACGAACATTCCATCACTATTCCACTCTGTAATCATCTTGGATTTACTGCGTTCATCGTCTTCATAATTCTATTGTCAGGGTACTAGACAGTTTCCTATTTACATTGGGAATATATAACCTTATATTATTTACAATGGTTTTTTTTAATCACTTGCATTGTCTCATAAATGCAGTCTCGCCTCTGAAACCAACTGCACAATCGTTGGCACGCTGTGATGACCCAGTGGAAATATACAATCAGCCTTGATAAAATATTATTAACTATTAGAGCTAGCGTGTTCTAACAGAAAGGTTATTTCATGTTCACTGTACAAGATTATTCCAACGATCTGGATTTGCAGTTATAGTCCAGAGTAGGGTTGTTGATTTAACGTCAAATGGAGTGGTAGATAGTACCATCAATCCATATCTATTGATTCATTTTAGTTTGTCAATGTATCAATTCAAATGAACATATTGAAAGAATTTATTTTTAGTTTTGTACGATATAATAAATAATGATGTTTGTCAATTTTAATAATATTGTGTGTTGAAAATGAAAAATTCTGATGAATGTCATGATAGCAAATTGCCTCATAATATTAGACCGCAAGTAACTCAAATTGCTGTCGCGTCAATCTGATTAATTAACATCTCACATACATATATCAACTCAAGATGTACAACCCTAGATCAGAGAATTACCTTTTATATGTCTCTTCATGAAGCCTGTAATGCTTGGACTGCGTTAATCTGCGACGCATTTTTCGCATAGGGTCCCTATTTTTCAATGATTGATCTCCGATACGTATTGCGGTTGCTCTCTACGATGATACTAAGTTAAATCTAGTAAGTATAAAAGTTCCAATATCAATCTATTGTTATGCTTCCGCCTCAGGAGAGTTGGTTGGGCAGCTTAGGCTATGTGATTTTTCATCTGCAGTTTGACCATACCATTTCGACATAACATCTTGAATGAACAAAATATAAAACCGAACGCTGTCAAGGTACAGGTCATGCATTGTCAATGACAATTTCAATATTCGGTATCTAAATCAGTCAAAGTTAACAGCATCAATAGATCGTCATCAGATCTATAATTACTCCCAATTCACTCGCTGATATTTCATATTTTAAACATTAAGAACTTCTAATTCACTATGCGTATCGTTAACTTAGGTCTCGTATTAAAGTAGCAATACATAACGACCGAAGAAAGAGGCCAGAAACTATGCGCAATATAGTGCCTCTTTTACTAGAAAATTGCTCCTTCCGAACCAGAGCTCAATCTAGCTAAATGTTTGGAGCACCTTCTCGATGAAGCTATTACCAAGGTATATTGGCGATACTACATCAATTCAAAGATAAAGTCTCGGGAATGGATAGCACCATACCCCATCCTAAATTAATACTACTTTAATAAGCATTTGCAGCGAATAAAACTACTATATTTATGAATGTCCATTGGAAGGGGGACGTGGGGGAGTAAATGTACGACAGGATACTGATATTTTGAACTCAAACAACTTGGCTTTGACCCACTGGATCGATCCATCCAAAATACGGATATTCGATCGAGAGAAGGGAGATACTTTCTACGACAAACTCAAGAAGTGGGCGGTAAATAGTGGGAAAGTTAGAAGAGGTTCAATGAAGTATGATGATGTTACGAACGATTGGGATGATACGGTGCCAGTCGAATACCGAGCAAATCCGAGCCAATCGGATGAAAGTTTGGTTAGGATGGCCGGAGGATCGAGGTTTGCTTGTCATTCAATATGAACAGGTTAGACAACCTGATAATATATTGGGAAATTGAGGATGGCCATAACCAAGGAAGAAACGTATAATATTATAGTACAGATATTCAATGCTAGGCTTTCAAGCTCCAAATTCTTATCAGGGGGTATGGCGGTGTCAAAGTCACAATGAGATATTGTCGCAAAATATGAATGTAGAGGATATCAAAGTTGGTCTGAATTACATTGCGAGCTGGTGTCTGACAAGATATCGAGATTTCTGAGGTCCATGGCAACTTCCTAAACAGTAAATTCATGTAGCGACACAAGGCTCAGCTTCCGCGGGAGCAAGGATTATATATTCTACATTTTAATATATTCTACGATAGAAGTATTCGAAAGGTTGATCATGAGGCTGGTCAGAATGATCGTTCGCCGCCACTGCCCTGCCAGGAAGTTTTCTGCATACCAGGAACCTTAACCCATATGATTGGTTCAACAACAGTCCGTGATATATTACTTACCCCGCAACTACCGAGGCCGATAACGATCGTTATCGGCCTCGGTAGCAACCCACACTCAATTCGCCAGCCTTACACCACCATTTCATTTCCTCTCGTCTTCTTCACGGCAGCGATATCCGTATTCCAAGACATGAGCACTATGTTAACTTTTGAAATACTCACTACCTTCAATATACTTTGTGACGTAACCTTAATCAGGCAGAGGATAAGAATTCTTGGCTTCATGTATAGTGACGTCGAATTGATTCGCTGAGCCTTGTGTAAATATTTACATACAGCAGCCATAATGCATTAGTTGAAGAAGAGCCTTTATATTAGAGTCGTAGAACTCTTGGAATACCTTTAGAATGCCGTTTGGATAGATAGAATCTTGCACTTCAGTATCACGATGGCGGCACAAGAATATTACAACGCCTCTTCACAGGCGGCACCCGGTTCAGGTATACTGAAACCAGCTGCTGGATATCCTACATCTGCATATCATCAACAAGCACAACATGATATTCCAATGAATGAACGACAAGCATATCCAATACCTGCTGGCTACCATCCACAAAGTTATTCACCACAACAAGCATATTACCCACCTCCACAACAAGCTATGGATTATAATTTTACCCACTCTCCTCCAACTTACGGATATCAAGCCTCAACTCAACACCCTCATTATAGGGATGAGCAATGTCAATACCCCGCCGTAGAACCACAATCTTATCGAAACCTCCCACTTTATCTTCGTCCCCGACGTTCTATATCCGAACCAGTCGATCCCCGTTATCTCGCTCACCATATACCCAGTTATCATCACCGAGGCCGTTCCAGCTCTTCTTCTTTCTCTTCTTCACCAGAAAGATCACGATCACGATCACGATCGAGAACACAAGCTCATTCACATTCTCGAGCTCGATCTACAAGATCTATGAGTCGGTCTCGTCATATACATTCACCTCCACATCCGCATTCGCGATCCCGACACTCAGGAGCGTCAGGAGCCCGAGGTAGAAATAATGGTAAAGATAGAAATACATTTTTGGGAGCATTTGGTGGGGGGTTGATTGGAGATTTGATAATGCCTGGGTTGGGAAGCTTGGGTGGAGCGATATTAGGAGGGGTTGGAGGAAGGGAAGTTGGTAGGAATGGACATAAGAATGAGAAGAGTGGGAAACGGGAAGGGAGAAGGATATTTGGGGGGAAATCTTATGAAGAAGAATGGAGGGAGGGAAGGATCGCGAGGGGTGAAATAAGTGGGTGAGGTGAGGTGGTTGATGGATAAGGAAGTGAGGAAATAACGGATATGTATAAATAATTAGATATTATTTTCATGATGTATTATTTTTGATAAGATACCATTTGTCGCTGTGATATTTGAGTCCCGAAATATATCTCCTGTTCATGGTCGTTGGTTTCCATCGTGTGCGAAACGCAATGTGGGTATAGTTATCAACCTGAGAGTGCGAAAGAATTACTCCTCATAACACAATGGGTCGACTTCATATTGTCGAAGCCAAATCAAAGTTGAGGTACTCGTGTCTCAATCGATCAACAAAAGACTGATAATATACTCACGTGATACTGTAGTTGGAGATCATCAAGCTCCCGGACCTTACGGGAGCCAACATCAGCTAGTTTCGCTTACTCTAAACCCAACCCCTCACGCCCCTTCATCTCCACCCCACATACCACAGTGTCCCAGCACACTCTGTACGAGTTTCACAAAACGGATTAAATGATTCCAATAATATGATTCATAAAGAAGTAAAGAAATCCATATTCACCTTTTAAAAATCCAAGAAAAACCACCATTCAAATAAACCCAAATTCCCCTCCTTAAACTTCTCTCCCAACCAACAACACCAACTTCAAAACGTTATATCTCCATCAATACACAACTAATCTGAATAATCGTTACATCAAAAGAAAGTTCTTGAACAAGGCAAAAGAATTGATCACTGGCGGTTTCGAACCGCCGACCTTGGCGTGCCAAACCTTACTGATTTCTCAGATGAGATATTAGCACCACGCTCTAACCAACTGAGCTAAGCGACCTTGTTATTTATTGGAAGACGTCTGCTTGTGTATGTCTATATTGACGGATCGAATTTGAATGTGTAATGAATGAATGTATGTATGTAGTGGGGTGTCGGTTGAAAATTTGTTATCGGGAGGTGGAGTCGAGGGGGCGATATCGGGGATGGATGTATTAGTCGGGTATTGTATGGATGGCTTCGCACGTGAATGCACAGGTCGGATATTGTTTGATATTGTTCCGATATCATAACTCTCAGAATTCAAGAGTTTGGGACGAAAAGGAGGGAAGCTGGAGGCTCTCTTGCTCTCTCGAGGTCCTGGTGGTCTCTCAAATAGATCTCTATATCCCATATATGAGTCCGAAGATTGTTTACGGTATTACCAACTCCTCAAGTATGAGACTTTGAAATTCTCGAACACTTTCCAGAATACACTTCTGCAGCATACCCTGCCATCTACATAGACACAGCCCGACATCTTAACTTATACAACTGGAACGTTTCAAGAGTATGCACAAATCATTTCTAAAGTAACTTGATAATGTGATACCTCATTAACTAAAGCTATCAACCCCTTTGTATCCGGTCGCCGTCGCCATATATAGCTCAAATATCATCATACTTTGTAATACCCTCCACCAATCCCTTAATCAATAACGCCAACCTCTTACTTTGCCATCTACACAAAGCCAAGTTTCCACCCATAAACCAAAATCCTTCATGACCACTCTTCCTCCAAATAGTTCTAACTTCTCCCTCTTCATCGAATCCCCAAACATCCTTAACTCTATCCGCTACTTCATCTCCAAAGATTTTCCTGCATTGTGTTCTCATATTCAAGTATCCTGTCGCAAATACAATTTCATCCGCTTCGATTAATGACCCATCTGCGAATTCCATACCAATTTCTTTAATACCCGTAATTTCTTGACCTTGCTTGACTTTAATTTTTCCATCAATAATAAGTTGAGAACATCCAACATCTATATAGTATCCACCACCACGTTGAAGATATTTAATCCAAAGACCCGATTCATCTGGTCCTTTATCAAGTTTGAATCCTGCCTTTTCGAGGCCTTGAAGTAATTTTTCATCAGTCTTATTCACCTGCTTGGTGCCTTCAATATTCAACTTCTTGAGGACCGGATTCGGAAAACTATGAAAGATCATATCGGCATCAAAAGTCGGAATACCATTTTCCCCGTAAAGACTTGCTTGAGCATCTGCACTTGTTTCTGAACCAACAACATATGTAGTGGATCTTTGGACGATGGTTACTTCATAGCCATGTTCGTATAGATCTTGAGCAATATCATGACCTGAGTTACAACAGCCAACCACAATGGCCTTTTTGTTTTGACCACGAGATTCCGTTGCTCCAGGGAATTTGGATGAATGAACAACTCGGCCTTTGAAAGTATCGATTCCTTTGAGATGAGAAGGAAAGTTTGGCTCTCCGCTTGCGCCGGTTGCTTGTATAATGTGCTATAGAAAGTTAGTAACTATTCACTGAGATAATTGGGAAATAATATACTTTTGGGTGGATAACTCGCGTATTCTTCTGTCCATTTATGGTTCTCTCCAAATTGACTGTCCATTGTTTGGTTTGATCACTCCATGAAGTATTTGTAATGGTAGTTTGAGTCCAAGCATTAAGTTCCATTAAACTAACATATGCTTCGAACCAATCACCTAACTTATCCTTGGGTGTAAACACTGGCCAATTTTCAGGAAAGGGTAGATATGGAAGATGATCAAACCAAACAGGATCATGAAGAACAAGTTGATGATATCTCGTTCTCCAATTGTCACCGATTCGTTCTTCTCTATCGACCATGAGAGATGTAACACCAAGCATTTTAAGTCTTGCCGCTACTGTCAAACCGCCTTGTCCAGCACCTGAATAATGTTAGCTTTGCGCTTGAACTTCATCATCCTCTGCAATTGAAAATCTTACCAAGAATCAACACTGTCGGCTCAGTCCCATTGCCAAACCCCTTCTCAAGATTTCTTTTATCCAACCAATTCTCCTTCTCAGTCTTCTCTCCATGCTTCACACCATAAGGCCTATTCTTCCCTACACTCTCTTCATAGCCTTTCAAATTTTCCAGAAAAGTATAAAGCGTAAATACTTTCCACGTTCCCTCATCATTAACTAATCTAGCAACTCCAGCGCCTTTACCAACATCTGTTTCAACCGTTATGAAAGCCTGAATCACTTTTGTTCTTCCATCTCCATCAAGTGGCATCAATTTTGGTGATCGAAATTCTGAGCTTGAATCAAGTGCAATAGATTTCAAGCGTGAGCCTTGTGTTTTATTAAAAAGTCCGAGAATTTTGAGAGGACCATGTAGAGTGTGGAAGTCCCATGAAAGACATAATTGATCGCGCCAATATGATTCTTCTACAAAAAGTGTAGAAATTGATGAAATATCAGCGGAATGGATCTTTTTATTAAAGCGATCAACAAAGTCTGAAGCAACTTTTGTAGCATCGATGGATTTCTCGGCTGTAGATTCAGGGAGGTTGGCGAGTCGTAATTGAAATGAGCCAGGTTCGACGCGTTGGGAAGATGGTAGAGGATTTTCAACTTTGATGCTTCCCATGTTGACGTGTTACAGTAGTAATGAGTATTGATTAGTGGGTTCTCTGGATATCTTATGGATATAAGAAGGTTACAAGGTGATGAATGATTATTTATATATTTATCAAGGCAATTGTGCTCATCAGTGATACTCCTCTTTTCGGTAGACCTGCCTACACATATTGATTTCCAAACTGATTACCTGTAACGTATAAGATGTAACGAGTCGTGCGTGAATCTGAAGCTCTTCGGATGCAAAGTGATCGTGTATTCATGTGACGCTGTCGCGCTTAAAGATCTAAGTTAGTCCTTTTAGAAGCCAATGGTTGAAACGTTGAAACGTAGGAGGGTCTTGGGGAAAAGTTACCCCGCACAACATGACGTCGGCAAACCTTCCTCTTCTGAAGGTATCCCTTTCGACCATACGATATACTGGTAGGAACAGATTGGTGCTTGAGCTGAGTGTTACTAGGAATGTTTAAACTCCGATATTGGATCTTGTACAGTACTTGAAAGGACAATCCCGCCTACCCGAGTACGTCTACTAAAGATCTTCCACCCCTCCGCCTCTAACTGTCTTGAATCCAGGACCAAGAGTACGTGGCTTCTGCGATGAATTGTGTCTCGGTTGCTATCAAGCTAATAAGTCTTGTAGATATTCCCCTTTGGCCCACAAATTCCGATAAGCATTCACATCAAAATGACGACTCCGGGTAATGTAATCTATAACGCTCATGCTATCATCGGCCCCGGTTATCTTGAAGAATTGAACACTTCCTTTGAACTTCGACATATGAACAGAAACACGATGACTCTACCTAGTTGTGTTTATTAGAAGTGGGATGAACAAGACATCCATCTAAATATAAAGATATGAATCCAATATTATACACGAGTCACATGTTTCCCAACATGCAAGCATGTTATATACCTGTCTTTAGCCTACCTACCATGTCTCTGTATTAAACTAATAAATCTACGAGTCGAGTAGCCCTCGAACATTCTCACCAGATTATTCTAACTCTTTTCCATTGACGAGCCTACGTCAAGTCCTAATTCCAACAATGTCAACACCTTTGAACCCTATTGCAAAATCACGCATTCGTGAAGCCGAACCCAAAGATATCGATTCCATCAGAACCGGCATGATTGCCTCCCTAACATCTGATCAAACGTGGCGATATCGATTTATCAATCGTGAGAAATATCCCGAAGATCTTCTAAAGTATTCTCGTCTCTTCATTGAGCTTATGGTCTCTGGAAAGTTCCCAGACTACTTGACGATGATTGTGGAAGTTGAAGAAGATTCGGGTTGGAAAAGTCGCCGCTTTGTCTATTTGGGATGTTTCGTATGTGAATAGACGAATATATAAATCCAGAGGAGAAACGTATAATCCCCCAACGCGTAGGTTTCTTCCCTAGTGAGCTCAAAATCTCACGACTAACTGCGTCAAGCGGGAGAAGCAATGGAGGCATCTGGTGCAAATACCCGGAGAGACACAGATCCCATTTATAATGCTGCTTTTCTAAAAGCAATCGGTGATGCTCGAAAGGAATACACTGAAATGTTCAATGGCGATGACTTTTATCTCAGTTTGATAGGCACTCATCCAGACTTTCGGCGTCGAGGTTATGCTACTCAACTCTTGAAATGGGGCCTTGAGAGATCAGAACGTGATAATGCACCTCTTGTGTCCAATGGGGGAGCCGACATATCTTGCTTCTGGATTTGAGGAGTTGGGAAGGGTTCCTATAGTTGTTGAGGGGGATTATGAGGAACAGGAAATTGTGAAAATGGTTTATAGGCCTAGAAAATGAAGGTGGAATAGAAGAATGTGAGCCAATAGAAAATATAATATCATTTGTCAACCACCCAGCTTCAAACTCCAAAGTGAATGAGTTTGAACAGGAGGAAAACGAGAAAGTTTTAGGATAAAAAGCAATTTGGATATCTCTATATGCATCTCTAAAAGTCTAATAAACAGTCTATGTTCTATGGGCAAAATTCTGAGCCCAATACAACTTATGCCTTATTCTCGCTTTCAAAGTCCTTCATGCCAGCAGCATAGACTTCTTTAACAGTCGTTTTTGCAGCAACAACATCCTTAACGGTTGATAATATCGAAGTCCAATCCTCAAAGATTGTGAATGGAACCTTTTCTCTAACACAATAGGTAATGAGATCATGACCCTTTTTGGCGAATAAGAGATCAGTCTCCTTAGCAGCCGAGAGATCTGACACTCCATCTCCGGCGTAAAACATGGTTGGTCTTTGATCATCTGGAAGCGCAGCGTATGGTCTAATCTCTCTGGATTTATCATGTCCGAAATGACTACGGAGAATTAGCTTTACCGACAATGGGCTCTGTTCCTAGAGTCAAAACTATACCTTTCATCATGGTAGACAATATTCCAACCTCCCTCTTCATCAAGACTCTTGAATCCTTCTCTAACCTCAACTTGATTACTGACAATCTGAATTTCGGCAGCTTCTTTCTTTCCCAAGAGATGTTCCAATAATGCTCTAATGATTGGTTCCATTCCACCACTCAAGATAACAACCGGGATATTGTTCTCTCTTGCCCATTCAAAAAACTCCTTGAACCCTGGATCCAATTGGATGTTCTCAATAAGAGTTGATATACACTTGCTATATGGAGTCTTGATACTATCCATCATTGCTTGGAAAGAATCGCGGAAAGTCTTTCTACCATCGAGAACATCTTTGTTTCCTTGTCTGCGAAGTTCTTGACCAAATCCAAGATTATCTGTCATGAAGTCGTTGGAATCGCGGGTTGTGATTGTGCCATCGAAATCGGTGAAGAAGATATATTTAGGGGAGGTTTGCATGGCAGGGAGAGTAGTTGATCCCATGTTGAAGAGTTTGGCAGAGGAGTGAAGGTCTGGGTGATGTTGTTAGTGATTGATCTTGAGTCTCCGCCGACTTGTATTGCAGATGTGGATAGAGGGCAGCGCAGTTGGTAGTTGATAGTTGGCAGGTGGTAGACAGGATGAAAGGTATGAAGTTGAGATGAGATAGACGGCGCCATTGTTTTAAATTCTATTGAAACTTCCAACTTACAGTGATAGGAAGAAGAAGTTTCCAAAGTCTATAACGATAAACAAACAAAAGAATGGAAATATAAATAGGATTATTTTCTATATAAATTTCTATTGAATGTATATATATATATATATATACGAGTATGTATTGATGATAAAGTTACAGACAGTATCGTGGTGGGGGTTAAAGAGTTTGCCCCTCTCGAGCCCCTCTTCCCCTCCCCTCCCTCCCTTCTATTAATTAATTCACTAATTACACAAGTAAATATCGTCAAAATCATCATAAAAAGCGGTGAAGAAATAAATACCTTTACAGGCCTAGTGGGGGGTTGATTATTAAACCACCATCAATTGGGTCAGAGCTTCCACTGGGCCTATCTTGACCCGAATATTCTCTTTTCTCAATTGATGTACGAGTGAGTACCAGGTAAGGGCAAAGGTAAAAGGAGGTAAAAAGGAAAAGAGAAAGAAAAGTCCTCAGCTCGATTTCAATTCCTTATAAAAAGACGAAGTCAATTGTCAATTGCCATGCAACCATGGACAAGGCTCGTTCCTCGGTTTGCAATCGACTCCGGTTCAGTATCAATATCGAGGACTTTAAGAATCTCTCCTCGACCTTCAGTCAAATCATCAATCTGTCTACAATGTAGAATCTATTCTCCTAGTCTGCGGCGATATTTCGCAGATGATCAAAGACCTATAATAGAACCACCTCCTCATCTTCGACCTAAGGTTGCCCCTCCTCCTGAAGAACCTAAACCACAAGTCGAAGAAAAGCCCACTCCGACTCCAGAGTCCAGCGAACAAGATGTCTCCCCCTCTCCCAAGCCCGAAAAAGATGGAGAGCTTCCTTCTGCCCTCGAAAGTCGACGCCTGGCAGTCACAAAGAAACTATCCCATCTAATGGATCACATGCAAGGCAACATATTTATAGCATCTCAACGGATCAACGACCTCACAGGCTATTCCGGCATTGAAGCCCTCAAGAACAAAATCACCGATCTCGAAACCCAAGTTGCCAATTCCAAAGAACAAGTCCGAAGTACTCGACTACATTACAAAACCACCGTCGCAGATCGTGCTTCTTCTCAACGTGAGGTTACAACTTTACTAGCAAGGAAAGATACATGGACACCTGCTGATCTCGAGCGTTTTACACATCTATACCGTATGGATCATACCAACGAACAAGCAGTTCAGGAAGCGGCTACTCGACTCGCAGACGCAGAACGCGAAGCTGAGAAAGCAGCTGGGGAATTGAGTAGCAGTATATTATCACGATATCACGAGGAACAAATTTGGAGTGATAAGATCCGGAGAATGAGTACATGGGGAACATGGGGTTTAATGGGAGTTAACGTACTATTATTCTTGGTCTTTCAATTTGGATTTGAGCCATGGAGAAGGAGAAGATTAGTTGCAGGATTCGAAGACAAAGTCAGAGAGGCATTAGAAAAAGAGAAGATGCTTGCTATGTCGACAGCTATTCGAGGTGCTGAAATTGGTGGAGGAGAGGGCTCAGAAGTAAGCTTGGATGAGATCGTTGCATCTGGGATCCAGGAATTGGAAGAAGAAAGTGGGGGAAAAGCCCTGGATGAACCAGCGGTAGAAGCAAGAGCTGCTGTAATGGATGGTGAAATATCGCATCACGAATCAAATAACGAACCAGCCCCAGAAATTGGCGAAGCGGCAGCAGCAATGGACATTGCAGAATTAAGCATACCATACTCCAAACCAGCATTTGATTATCGAGATGTAGAATCTTGGAAAGAGAAATTGGAAGCCGGGAAAGCTGCGGCAATAGATCTATGGAGTACACGACAAATTTCGATACCCAAAAAAGATATAACGATCATAGCATTAGAAAGTGCGGCTGGAGGAGCAGTGCTTGTAGGAGCTATCTTCACTCTTATTATACGTCGTTCATAGATTCTGAATCAGATGGTCGAGAAGGAATATGAGGGAATTGTACAAATTATCGCATCTTGTTAGATTTTTTGTACATTATGATATGCATTTGTGCTAGCGTTATACCACACGAAAGGATATGTAGCATATAGGCAGGCAAAAGAGCCAGAAACTCAATTTTGATACCTCTACGAAGACTAGTTTCTGAAGTATGGCATGTTTCTTTATTATGCATAGTAATTAGGTACAGTACTCCTTGTTATATTATACACAGGCGATAGCACCAACACAACTGGAAATTGGCAATAAGTACACAAGCAGCTGAATATGTATGATTTCTCGTGTATATATATGTACCTAATACCTCTTCTCTACCCTATCATTCCTTCTACTATTCTTTCTCGTTTTCTTCCTCCTCCAACATTCCCCTCTCAAATCAATAAGCACCCTTCCTCTTACTCCAAGCCGGACTATCCACCAAACTAGGCGCCTTCAAACTCGTGAGCACCGGTGTCCCAGCCGTCAATGTAAAATCTGTTAACGCAGCGCCTGAGGATTGTTGGGCCCAGAGTTCGATCGCTAGGGTATTTTGGCCATTGTAATTTAGAATTCCTATTGGAGGGTATTAGTACCTTGGTATATAGAATTATATTAAATGGAGGAAGACGAGGGAAGAAAATTTGACAGAGGCGAATCATGAAAATGGAAGGAGGGGAAAAAACATACCCTGCGGCACGGGGAAGCTCTTCTGCGGTCCAATGTTATTAACATATTTCCCAAACTGCCATCCGTTAACCCAAAGCTGCGCTCTGTAAGCACTCGTTCCATTTGTCGTCGTCGAGTTTCCGAAATTAAATGCCAGCGGTACATCATACCCCTTTGGTAAATCCAATCTAAAAGTACTTGTGTAAAAGCCTACACCTGCATTCTTGATTCCTTGAACAGGAGATCCAGAACTCCACGATGAAGAAGGAGGAGAAGGCTGTGTGTATCCTTGGCGTTCGGCATATAAACCTCCCTCATTCAATGGACCGCGCACTTGGTCGATGTATTGTTCTCCGCCGAGATTTCCTGTGAGTTTCCATGTGATGGAATCTTTAGTATGTCCGAATAAAGCGTAATTTAGGATTCCTCGTGGAGATTTCATTTCATCGCTCCCCACGACCCAGTTTTCATCGAGACCGTTGTTGTCGACTACTACTGTAAAGATGTATTTCGAGCCGGCTTTTAGGTTGGGCAAAGTGTAAGTAGAGTTCTTGGCTTCGGCGTAGTCGGCGCCGACCCAGGAACCAATGTAGGTTGAATTAAGCCAGATGGATGAGCCGAAGGCGGAACCTCCTTGGGTGGAGATATAAAGGGAGGATTCATTACCGGTTGCGGTGAAATGACCGCGGAATATTAGGACTCCGGTGCTATAGCCGTAATCTGGACCATTGAGGACAGTAGGGGTGAGGAGAGGAGTGAGGTAGGGGTTAGTGGTTGAGTTCTTATTGGCGACTGTCCAGGCTGAATCATCGTATGTGGATTTGATCTCAGGGAGATTATCGAGGTATTTCCAGGAGAGAGTCGAGAGGTTTGGAAGAGAGATTTTGGGTGCTTTATAGGTGAGTGTTGAAGAGAGTTCGCCGGTGACAGAATCGGTTTTGTAAGAGACTTTTTGGGAGTTGAAGTAGAGATTCTTGGTTCCTTTGGGAGCACCAATTACTTTGAATGGGACGGTAGCGTTAAGATCACCATTGATGTGGAGATCTGAGCCCTGGATTGAAACGTTTCGGACGAGATAACCTGCTTCTACGATGACGGAAGCTGTGTTTTCAATGCTTGAAGCGCTGATTTCATATTAGCGGCGATTTGATACCAAAACGAGATAGAACCACTTACAATGCACCCCATTTATCAGTTCGGGCAAAGTCTGGCACCCAATAATTGTACGCACTATTTCGATCCAAAATGTACACAAAGACACTGCCGACCTTAACCACTCTGCGTGTAGTAGATGTATCCCAATTAAGGATCGTCGAACCATTAGTGCTCTTACTGGTAACACCTGAGCCCTCAACAATCCGTGCCGAGCTCTTTGTGACCACAGCCAATTCATGAGATTCTCCTGGTCCACCATAAACGACCAAAACTTTCTTGTCATCAAACTTCTTCCACGTGAATATTTCTGCAGTAGAGTATAGGAGTGTTGTGCCTCCAAGATCATAATCTGTTACATGCCATTTTGAATCTCTACCACTGAGAGTAAGACTTCCCTTTAGTTGAGGGATGGTAAGAGCGCCTTGACTAGTAGTAACAGTCAACTTATAATTTGCAGAAGCCAAAGTTTGATAATCCGAATGGCGAACGATGTAGAAGTTTGTAACAGTTCCATTTCCAAGAAGGGGAGTAGTGGTGATGGCATTGCTGTTGGTATAGGTGCCATTGACAGCTTGACCAACGGATGTAGTGAGATATGCAGGGCTGACTTTCAGGAAGTTGGCTTCTATCTTTAACTCGCTGTACTTTTCACGGGTTATTTCACGGTTCTCGGTGATAGCAGAACCGTAATCGTAAGATGTGTAGCCACCTAATAATGTGAGCAGTAGCTAGTGATAGAACATGATTTGTTGCTTACCAGCGTGACCAAGATTTCCCCAGTTTGTGCCACCATCTAAGAGATAATCAGTGATAATTCATGTGCCATGGTATCGCAGACTCACAAATCATATACAAGCTCAAAAGAGCAACACCCGAAGCAAAATCATTCTTGTAGAAAACTCTCTCGAATTGTTCATTCAAAAGTTGAGCACAGGCTTGAAATCCCTACAAAAAGTTTAGTAACAGCAGATTATCCCCGAGAAAAGAGACTCACAAGACCACCCCAAGGATCAAAAGCACCACCTTGAAATTCATTGATAGAATAAAATGTACTTGGGCTTTGTTCCTCATGAGACGCCGCGAAATATGTCGGTAAATTTCCAGCAGGCCAAGTAGTTGGATGTGCGCAGTCAAATCCTAATGGATAAGAATCATGACCGTATATATCAACATTTCCAATCGTACTTCCGTTAACCACATCACCAGGTGCGAAAAGTCCGCTTGCATCTATTTACCATTAGCCCTGTCAATACTCAACCGAAAGCTTCTCTCTTCCGCATTTATATCCCATGACTTGAAGGAAGAAAGATAACCTACAAGCGTCATTACTGATAAATGGCACCGTAACACCCGCATCTCTAGCCTGTTTCTTCACATATTCAAAGTAAACTGGATCTGGCCATCCGCCTGGTACATATCCAACAAATCCTGAGTATTCGTTTTCTGGTTGATACAGAATAACAGGACCACCTTTTGTAATTTCGTATTTGGCGATTAGACTGGCGATGTTTGCTACATAATTGTCGGTTGCTTCCAGATAATCTGGTGCCCGAGAACGTAGAACACCACTTACGCGTTGAAGCCATCCCGGGAATCCGCCACCAGAAGATTCCGCGTTGATATACTGTATTTGCATATATTAGCATGTGATTGGAATTAGGAGATAGAGAAGCATTCACTCACAGGGCCTGGGCGAGCAATAAGATAGATACCCGCTTCCTTTGCGGCACCGAAGAAAGGTTCAAAAGCAAACACTCCATCTGCAGTGTAGTGTCCTGGGTTCCCTTCCAGTAATGCCCAATCAACATAAAAGGAAATCGTATTGAATCCGAGTGATTTCACTTTCTGGAAAATATCAAGCCATAGGTCAGGGACTGGAAGTCGATAGGGATGGAATTCTCCAGCGAAAATAAATATACGTTCGCCGTATACTTTGAGAGAGTGTTCATCATATGTGACCTATCGAATCAGCTTTTGTAATATACATTAGGAGCTCAATTGACCATCAATTGACCCATCACTTGAGTAGATGATGTCAATTTATGTCACAACTTACAACATCCTGAAGTCCAGCATCTCTTTCAACAACCATTTTCTCACCGCCAATATTAATAGACAATGCTGCAGCTTGAGCCGCGCAGGCAATTGCCGTAAACGCACGTAGAAACCTCATGATTGCAATATCCCAATGGCAATTGCAGAGTCTTAGTCACACACATGCAATGGAAGATGAAGTATCTTAACACAAACAAGATCAACATGCAGCGGAAGTAACCTTTATATACATTACCTATGGATACGAAGAAGCTTATCCACTTTCGCCATCTCCCCCTCATCAACCTGCATAACAATCTCCGAGTGAGAAAAGCAGAATACTTTCAAGGCCCTGTGTAAGTCCACATCATTGCATGTTCTACAACAAACTTTTTGCTTAGATCCATCATCTGCCAAGTATCTCCAGGCACAGGCACATATAAAGATTCAACTCCGAATCACAACATGCGGGGTAAACGATGTAAACGATCGTCACTCCACCCTTATAACCAACCACATTCTCCATTATAACGGAACACTTCATTTGGCTAAAAGCAATAACATTTTCCCGACCGAGCTGCGCCGGAAGGTTTTGATGAAATAACATGAAGTAGAAATGACGCTAGGCCAGAAATTCAGAAGACTGTTGATCTTGGTGGAGAAGCAAGGTCGATATCTTGCGCGCCAACCGGATTATTCAGACGGAAGCATTTAGACACGCTTGTGGTCTAGCTTCATGTCCCTGCATAAGATGCTACAGGTAAGGAGAAAATAAGTTTCTCCGGACCGGGATTTTCCATGTTTTTGGTTACGGAAGGAGGTGCCGATGGATAGCGTCTTCATCTTCTGCCAAAAGAAAGGTCCGGATATAAGTGATATGGTGTTATTCGAATGCACAAAGACGAGTCAAGCATCGAAGCCACAAGTGTCTGTAGACTTAACCGGTATTCTAGGTAGATTGAAAGTAACTTCCCTTCCCATACTTAACTGAAGACCATTTAGAGAATACTGTGCCCGGCGTGTTCCTATTAGTATTTGAATTTGTCCATATTTATGCATAGCTCGTTGAATTTTCTGTAATGTACACTCGTTCTCGGTATCCTCAAAACACGAAACGGTAAATCCTGTATACATGACCGAAAGGCTGATTCAATGCCTCCACGTATTCCAGTGGCTATAAGCCTTCTCCCGCTCGATATATTACCGTTCATTCTCTAAATCCTTGGTGCGCGAATATTCCTCTAATGTCGTCTTTCACCTCTGACTGATCTTAAATCAACACTCTCATGCAGTCGCCTTCTTTGGTTTCTTCGTTCCATATTTCGACCGTGATGTTGCTCTATTTCCTACACCTCCCTGTAATTGTAAATACATTAGCATAGACTCAAAACGCCAAACCATCTACCCATTCTTTCCATTCAATTCGACCCCCAAAACACACAGCACACCATGTCAATTCCATTATCTCCCCCAAAAACAAACCAAATAAACAGATCCACTCACCAAATCTCCCGCTCCTCTAACCAAGTGATATCTCACACCCGGACAATCTTGACTCCTCCCTCCTCTAACCAATACCACACTATGCTGTTGCACATTATGTCCTTCACCCGGAATATAACATGTAACCACTCTCCCCGTACTCAATCTTACTCTGGCCGTTTTACGCTCTGCCGAGTTAGGTTTTTTTGGTTTGGTGATTCCGACTTTCAATGCTACACCCTTTAGTGCTGGAGCCTGGACTGTCGACAAAGCAGGAGAAACAGATTTGCGCATAGCTTGCGCAGTACGGCAGCCGCGACGAACTTGGTTGTAGGTTGCGGCGTGAGAGGGGGACGAGGAGAATGTCCGTGATGAGGAGATTGTAATTGATTTGAGCTGATTCGTGATGGATTTTGTGATGGGACGAGAGGTAGAGATTGAAGTAGTTGACCGTATGGACGGCATCAAGAGCCGTTGTAATATTGAGACGGCCATTGTGAAGAACGCGTGCGGGGGTCGTTGAATGATTGCGGTCGGCGACGACGAGAAGATGAGGGGAGAGAAAGCTTTCGATATTGCCAAGACTTGAAGTCGATGTGGCTGGTGATATCACGTGATATGATTTGAACACATTTCCCAATGAAGCGGTCGATTCAGGCACATATTATATTTTCATGGGTTCAAATGTTGTACAAAAAAAGGTATATGGTACTTCTCTCAGTACGCAGATATTGCCTTATTGTATAATCTATCTCAAAATTTGTCTAGCTCCCGATGAAACCCATGAGGCATTGCTTCCCAAGCCAGATCCTATGCCGGACCATCTTAACATATACAGCGTTTCAATTGGATTTTTACCCATGCAAACGCCCATACCCTCTTTCCTATCATGCCAGATTTTCCTATCATGCCAGATAGTACCTAATAGATATATCGTCGATGCCCAAACCGCCAATGCTACTCCCTAGAAAATGCATTCCAACACGAACACTATAGTAAATTTAGATATAAATTTAGTCTTGTTGGTTTTCATATCCTTCTGGCTTCTCCATCTTGTTGATATCGAAGAATCGTGATGTACCTATTGAATAATTAGGATAATGTCATATTTAATAAGAAGAGGAAACCTTACATGAGTATCCTTTCCAGTCAAAGTTGTTCTTTGGATTGCAATGGCACTTCAAATCGAGTCTTGTTTGCTCTCCTGTTGGGCAATGGGTGAAAGGTACATGGTAATAAGCAATGTCGTTGAAGAAATGAATTTCTTCTTTCTTCAAGAGAAGACTTGCAGCAATGGAGTGAACTGGCGCGTCACCCCAACGTTCGTAGAAAAACCCTCCATCTTGGTCGAGTTGCTCAAAGAAATCCGTGTAAGCCTGTGATCGAAGCCAATTAAGGTTACCAATTTCGAAGTTAGACCACTGTAACATTGTATTAGTATAATACCAACGCAAATCATCATTGTGTGACCAGAACGTACCATGTGGCAGTGATTATAAGTTTCACCACCATCATCACTAAGGAAACCCATCGAGTTACCTTCGGCAATGTGCTCTGGGTGGGCCTTGATAAACTTCTTGACACTGTCCCACAAAGTTGGAATAGTCTCAACATATTCGTAAAGACTCAAAACGAAACTGTACTTCTTCTTGTTGTCGGCCATGAATTTGAATGTATCGTAATCAATATCGCAGAAAAGTTCAATGGATGGCTCGACTCTCCAGTACCATTCGTAGTTCAACATCAATTCTTGTTGGAAAAAAAACCCAGATTCAAAGCGACACATGTGGCGGTAACTAACAGAATCACCGTAAATGATTTTTCTTTGTCCCATATCTTCACGGACCTTGCGAGCCCTCTCGGTATCGATGTGCTCGGGGAATGACCAATGTTTCTCTGGAATCTCTCCATAATGAGTCTTCCCGGAAACAAGGGATGAAGTAACCTTCTTAAATGTGACATCAAATGGCTTATCGTTCAAGAAGACCCAATCGTAATGGAATTTCTTGTTAAATCTATCCTCGACTTGACGAATGGATCGTGCAATTTCCCAAATATCAGCGTTTCGTGCCAAAGTAACGAATGTCGCGTTCATACGCTCTCCTGGGATGGTCGCAGGTGGAAGTCCATGAGTGTTTGGAGAAGTCTTAGCATCGGATGTCGTCGGATGTTCAGCAGAATGGCCTGGTGAAGTGTCTGCCTTGGTAGGTATACCAGTTTTATCTATCAAGACATGCTGCCCAGTTGGTAATCTTTGGTTTGATGAAGATGATATGAAGTAGACGATGGTGAGACCCTGCGAAGAGAAATGATTAATAGGTGGATCCCAAAGGACTTTCTGATATCACAATCATGTCAAAAACGGACTTACAAAGAATGCAAAGAGAATGTATCTCAAATATCTGGCTGTTCCAGTAGCCATGATGAAATAAGTTTATTATGTCGAGATTTTGACCCTCTCGTTGATGCGACTTTCGTAAATCCAAACAGTTGAGTTATTTCACTACCCAATTGGCCACGAAACGGGAATCTTTGGCAATCACAGACTCGTTTAGCCGCAAACGAATTGGAGGTCGCGAATGCGAATAGACTTTTTCTCTCTCTTTCAATTAGACTTTCAATATTATGAAGATATAATTGAATTAAAAAAAAAGAAAAGACGAAGATGAAGATGAAGAAAAGGAGCGAGTGATATAAAATGTGTGATATTATATCGTAAACACACAAAGAAGAAAGAATTTGAAGATGGGGAGAAAGAGAGAAGGGAGAAGATAGAGAAAGTTGATGTACGAAGTACAGTACGTGTAAATATGAATAAAGGAGGTCAAATCTCTCTTGTGTGCTTCTGTACTTTGGGTATTCCAAAAGCCAAAAAAGCATCTAATCAAGTAAAATTTCGTTCTAGCTCAAGACTATCCTTGTTAGAATCTTTTCTGGAAGCTTACGCAAGGGAGGATTTTCCTTTCCTTCTCTTTTTCTTCGATAATAGAGAATGGGAGAGAGGTTCTGCCGGCTTGGAATGTGATTTATCTGTACAATATACCTTGGCTTCCCCCAATATAAAGTTTGTTAATACGAGACGCTCGAGGCCGTAAAGAGTAGCACAGTTAAACTCAATACTATTTGTAGCTTTTGACAAATAAGAATGCATGTTTTATTAGCAATCGTTCTTTTCATATGGGTTCGGGTATATAAGGGGAGGCTTTCTAGTACTAGTTTCTAACATACATACATACATACACTGTTGATACAATACAAATTGGTCTAAACACTTCAAAATACAATATATTTTCTTATTGACTGTATATAATTATTAATTTAAATCTAGAGTATCACTCTTGGTGGAAAAGCACGTCTAGATTAGTAGATATAGTCTAAATATTATACTTCAACTATCAAGTACAGTAACCTCAATTAAGTGTTACGATGGGTAACATTGGATCACGTGACAAGTGTCATGTGACAGGACGTTGG
>JBBMOJ010000340.1:0-45264 GCA_038090695.1 Sclerotinia spermophila | reverse complement strand
CGAGAGAACTCTAGACACTTCCACGTGACCCTAGAGGCAGCTCCCGTAACACCGGATCTATTTAAACTAAATAGATTAATAGTAAATCGATTAGCTTATCTAGGGATTATTGAGATCCAAACAATAGCGAATATCGAGCAATATATAGGCGAGCTAGCAGAGGCCCTTAACAACTCTATTCATAACATCGGAAGCTCTAATCAGGGTTTAGTAAAAACCTCACCCTAATAGACTAACGAATATAAGGAGGCACACTTAGTATATCGCAAAACCTAATAGGATAGCAACCTTAAACTTATAATAAACACATATCAGAACTTATAACAAGTAGTTCGAAAAGCTAAACAAATTTATTAAATAATAAGACTTAATAATATCGTAAACAATAAGAAGTTATATAAAGTAATAGACTAGTATAAACTTACTCCTGAGAGCTTACTTAAAACCCCCCCTCTATTAATCAATAAGCATACTATTATTGAAACAAAGATAAAAGCAAAAGCCCTCTTCTTAATTATCCTTGACCGGTTCAAAGCCAATAACGATTTACTAACCAATCCGCTAGCTCAACATAAAAACCCCATTACTCTTCTATAGAAAAGAATAATCACTATAAAAGAAATAGAAAAATATACTATTAAAACTAAATACACATCTCCTAATATCGATCGAACTATAATACATCTTCTAAAAACCTATTGAAAAAATATAAAAAGAATAATTCATAAAATCTTTACATCCTACTTGACACTCAACTACTACCCTACAAAATAGAAATTAGCCGAAATTGTTATATTACCTAAAGTAAATAAGAAAAACAAATCATCCCCAAAATTATAACAATCGATTGTTTTTATATCGTATATCAGCAAAAACCTTAAAAAATATATTACTAACCAAATCTCATAAATAACCATAAGATTTAATATAATCAGCCTACAATATTACAAAACATTACCCAAACAAACAGATACTAATCTCACAACAGTATTTACTCACAATACAAAACTTACTCTTATAATAGGGAATATAATAATACTCATCACTATAGATATTCAAAAAGCTTATAATATAATACTCAAATGATACCTTATAAGCCAAATAATAAAGCAAAGTTAATCAATAGCATTCCTCCAGCTAATCAATTCTTTTTTTACAAACCGAAAGGTTAGAATCAGGTTTAAAGGTATTATAATTGATAAATTTCTAAAACTTATAGAATACTATAGGGATTCCCTTTATCCCCGATTCTATATATACTATATCTCACTAAGCTTTTTAATCAAAATACTAAATATTGTTTTGATTACACCAATAATATAGTAATATATTATATATCTAAAGATCTATTAACGAATACTAAGGTTCTTTGAAGAAAGGTATAATAGATTATTTAATAGAGTAATAAGAATAAGATCTTCTTTGTTTTAGAGAAGTTCGAACTCTTATATATAACTAAGCAATATAATATCTCGAACCTATTACTAATTATTTATAGGAATCTTATTATATCACCAATTCCGATAGTTACAAATTCCAGTACTTAATTTACTCTAAAGTAGTTCGATATCTTTTTTGATCAATACCTATCTTTCCTTCAATATATAAAGATTTGGTTTACTAAAGTTATAAAAATAGTTTTATATATTAGATTAATAATACAAACAATATACGGTTCATTAGTATTCTATTTACAAAAAACTATTATTATTTATATCCTCTCTATAACTTTTTATGGAATAGAAATATAGTATAGTAGCTAATACAAAACGGGATTCAATTGAATCAGTCTTTTTATAAATATTAATATTAAAAGTTATTATTAATATATTAATATAATAATCAATTCAGTTATATATAGAGCATTCCTAATCTACTAGACAATACTGATTGTAGCCCTTTTAGCTGAGGCCGGTTTGCTATTAGGTGAAGTTGTATTTGAATAAGCGAAACTTCGCTTTATATTTTATCTTTAAACAATTGATATATAATATTTGTTAATTGAATATCTAAAGGCATCGATATATATAAAAAGCAAAAGGGCCGGTATAATATAAAAACTAATCATTAAGATTCAATAGTTTAGAATAATTATCTTTATTATATAATAGCCGAAATTATTCCAATTATATTTCTTGCTGGGGTATTATAATAATCCTATAAAAAGATTAAAAAAGGAAAATATTATTAAAACTTTCAACAAATAATAGAATAACCTCCTTTTTAATGATTATACTATCTTTTCTAATGGATTAAAAAAGAATGAGAAGGATAGGTGAAATATAGGGTATAGGTATATAATTTATTAGAATAAGATATAAATCGCCTCCGGATTCAAATATATCTGATCCGATTCCTATATCTTCGATATAAAGGCGATCGGTATATAGTGTAGCCTCGAAAACCTAATAAAGTTCTATTATAAACTTATCACAAATCGAATATAGATATATATCGATAGTATATTGATTATATAATATATATATAGTAATATAGTAGTATTATTGTAATAAGTATTTCATAAATATTATAAAGTAACAAAAACCTATAATATTAAGGTTAAATAGATTTTAGAATATATTAATATTGTTAGTAATGAGGTAATAAACTATCTAACTAATAAAAATATATTCGGTTATATAAATATTAATATTACCCAAATACCTATAATCAATAGAATCCGCTTTGAATTCCGTATAAAATATTACTTATCGGAAATGTCTTAATGGCAATCTGTTAATACTAAGACCTTTTCAATCTATAAACTATAGAAGTCGAATTATAATACAAAAGAGTTTATACAATTAGGATTTCTTAGAAATATATTATATAAACTATTAGTAATGAAAACCGGCTATAGCGATTTCGCAGTTTATTATGAAAGATTCAATTATCTAATAAACAAGTAGGAGTGCTTCTATAGTACTCTAAAAGTACTACTCCATTTCTTCGAATGTATAATCAATGATCGAATAAGAATCGATTGGTTTTAGGCACTTTTACACTTTCAATCTATTAATAATATAATAATATATATTAGAGGGTTTATTAAGAGCCTAGGTTTATTCGCCTAACTTTTCAATGGATCGGGATTCTATTCCCGGATTTGCTTTAGCTTTAAATAAACAAACATTAATATATTTTTCGAATTGTTAGGAAAAACTACTCTTTATTTATTACAACTTTCACCTTCCAACTCATATACCCTTTTAACTCTTTAGAATCTTTTATACATTCACTAATCTTTAAATACTAATAATACAATTGATTTTTAGTTATTTATTTATACCCTATTGCTTTTTCCTTTTTTAAAAGAAGATTGTTTTTATCCCCCTATATATACTAGGGGATTAGGCTTATCAAAAAATATTGATGTATAAACGATCCCTTTCAAAACAAAACTGGATTGTATTTATAGAGGAGTGAATAGCTCCTAGCCTTGAAAATAAATTGCTATATTTGATCGGAGTTCTCATTTTGTAAATTAGTTCATTTTCGTAGCATATCTGAATACCCCTAGGGAGGTCTACTACAGATATTAAGCAATATAAATAAATAAATAAATAAATAAATAGATCTTTATTTATAACTAAAATGAGATTATATTAAATCTATTAAACTTTTATTTCTGATAATAAGTTTAGTAGTTAGAAATAGATTTTATTATTTATAATAGATTATTAAAATATAGATATCTTATATTAGTAATCAAATAAATGATTGAGGAAGATTTATATAATTTTGGTTTTAGAATTAAATAGTTTTTGAACGAAATTCTTTTGAAATTTTTGAATATATTATATATTTAATAGTTTTGTTGAATATCAATAAATATATTTAGGTATTTATAAGATTGCTTTTATCAATTATAAGTATTAATTGAAAATAATATATCGAAATTAGATTGGAATTGATAATGGAGAATATAATTCCTTTTCTCTTTTTCTAATTAATAATATTTATATAATTGTTTATAAATACTATTTCTATTTTTATATATAGTTCCAAAATGAAGATTGATATTATTATTATTCAAATGGATTTATAGAATCTAATTCAATTATCGTTTTTGAAAACAATAATAGAATCCTATTTCGTTTGAATTGTATTAGTAATAATTACGCTTATTATTTTATAATAATAAGGATTTTTATATTTTACACATTGTAAATATAATAATAAAATTATTATAATACAATACTTATAATCTATTGGAAATAAATAGCAAGTTGTATATAATATAATAATATTATATATAAATATTTATAAAACAACTTTGTATTGTAAAACAAAGTTGCTATTTATACTCTATAGAAGAGATTTATAAGGGAATGCTAAGGGTATGTACCACTAAGTGGCACATAGTATATATGATTTCCAACAAGATTAAAAGCTATTCGCTTTCTCTATAGATAGAGAGGATCGTTTAAAACTTCTATATCTCAGGCTAAACCCTTTTTCCAATTTAATAAAGGAGATCTTTAAAGGCTATTTATTCCTATAAAAGATAATTGATTGATCCAAATATATAACTAGTTGCTGTTCATTAGGGTTGAACTCTAAAAACAGAGAACGCATATGAATCATTAGGATCGAGAATATATAGAAAGGAGAAAAGTTGAAGTAGAAAAAAGAGGCTGAGCTCTAAATTGAAAGGATACACTTGAATATAATATAATAGTTCTCTTTCTATTCAAAACTAGAACAGATCCAGATATAGAATTTTAAGGATATAATCAATTTAATAAGATTGTTTAACTTATATAAAAGCTTTGTAATATATACTATTACATACTCCTTTAAATCTATATACAGAAAAGCTAATAACTAATTAGCTCTCTTTTGATTGTTGACTAAGTATTGGAAGAAATGGAGAGGGGCTTTTGATACACCGTATAAATATTCCATCTTATTGGATTGATAATTGAACCGGATATAGTATACTACAAAATCACTATAGCTAGTTTTCATTACAAGAAGCCTATATAATATACCCCTAGGGATTCTTAATTTTCTAAGTTCTCTTATATAATAATTCGATTGCTATACTCTATATATAAGAAAAACTATAGTAAATACACTTGACCACTATTCTACTTCTACATTACAACATTTCCTACAATAAATAGAACGAACTCCACTAATTGTAAATAAATATATAATCTTATAATCCATTGTATCAAAAGCATCTGCATTAACTAATTGATTTGCTTCCTTGTTACCTGCAATCCCTATATAACTAGGAAACCATTTGATCCTAATATTATACTAGCCCATTGCCTTATAGTACTTATAGAAAACCTATTGCAAAGTAATTGATACACTTCCCCGTATTCCTTATAAAATCGAAATACTATCAATATACATCCAAATCCTACTATCTATTAACCTATCAAACATTTTGAAAAAGTACTCTAATCCTCATCATACTCCAATTGCTTCTATATCGAAGATATAAGAATTGTTATAGATCCTATTATAGTTAAATATAATCCATTTATTTTCTTAAAAGATTATATAATTGTTTAAAAAAAAAACTACTAATTACTTCTTAAAAACTTCAATTACAGTTTCTTTATTCATCCCTTTAATTAAATTAGTTCAATATTCTATTAAGAAATAAAAGTACAAAAATCTCAGCTATTAAATAATTAGAAAAATCAATTCTAAATATTAAATCTTTATAAATAGCTTATATAAAATACCTACCCCTACTCCCTCTATACAAATCAAAGGTTTTAAACATTTTATAAAAAGATAATATAAATCGATTGTTTATAATCAAAAAGCAAAGCATAGTTTCGCCTACTCTAAAGTAATAAATCCTAATAAGAGACCAAACTCAACCATTAGAACTACAATTGAAATAATTCGATAAATTGAAAAAGCCCCCCTCATTATTACATTAACTATTCTAGCGGTTTATTGGATATAGCTTTTGATCCTAGTGTTTATTGATAATCTATTTTGATTAGAGTTTAGAGTTCCCTTGTACTATACTTCCATTTCAAATAAAACTACAAGCAATATACAAATAATTACTACTTTCCGGAGGTACAAAGCTGCAGGGCTATATTTAATGTAAGCTATTGCTTATATATACAAAACTACTTTCATTACTTTTGTTATATACACCTTAATATATTATAGAAAGGAGAATTATTGATTAAAAAGAATATCTAACTATTTGAATGTAAGCTGTATCCTAATACTTATAAAAACCAGTATTGGGGAGATTATTAAATTCTGGCTGATTATTAGCAACGAATTAATTATATTATATCTTTTAATCAAATATAGAAGATCGAATTTCTTCAATACAAAAAAGATCTTATTATTTGTACTCTATTGAATAATCTATTGGACTTATCACTAGAAAGATTTAGTATTAGTTATAAGATCTTTTAAGGAATAGTATACAACTATATTATTAGTATATTCAAATTAATATTTGATATTTTAATTTAGGAATTCAATTAAATATAAAGTATAAAGAATAAAGGATAATCAGAAGTTCTATAATATACTACAAATAATCAGATATTCTCTAATTGTAACCCCTTCAAACCTCATTCTTACTTTTCTATTTGTTAAAAACAAATCAACCAATTATAAAAATATTATCAGCAATCCTTGTTTAATTATCTAGCTAATAAACTATCACTTCAGAAATACATCATAGACTTTCTATACATCCATTATAACTAGAAAAACAACATTCCTTATTACCAAAACTAATTCAATATTATACATAAAAGCTATTATCAAATCTATAACAAATCTTTTCAACAAAGCCCCACAATATTGTAGATTAATTACTCTATACCTTATAACTATTCAGAATATCTAATTAACTATATATTGTTCAAATCCCTTTCCAATACATAAGATGAAAGTTATTGAATATTAAAAGTAGAACAACAATCTATCCTTTTTATCAATTTTAAAAAGTATTATTATTTCAACTAATTTCTATTTCTCTAAATAATAGTTTAGAATTAAACAAAATATAAAGATTTCTATAATAAAACTTTTAATATTCAATTAATATACCTTAAAAAAATATACTATTGCCTAATCCATTTTCAAGGAAATATATCAAATACTAATAATATATTTCTCAATTTCTTCTATAATAATCATCCTTTTCTATAAAAGTATTAATCACTATACTCAATCTAATAATAAATCCATTGGAAGATTATTATCCACCTTGAATCTATCGAATACAATTATAAATAAAGCTTTAGCCTTTTCCTTAATATTTATAACCTTCTGTTTTCCTATTATTAATAATAAAACCTTGAATATACTTTCTAGAATAAACTTATATTACCCTATTATCTAATAAAACTTTCTATTATCTATAATACTATCCAATTATATTATTCAATATAATCTTTTGGCTTATCGAATTACCTTCTGAAAAGTATAAAGAATATCAATTTTAAAAACAAAATCAAATCCTTACTACACTATTTAATAGAAGCAATATATCTTTTTATATTCATCTATTTATTATAATAAAGTTCTTTCTAACCTCTAATCAATCTTATCAATTATATATATCACTATATCTAATATATCAATTAGCTCAGAAATATATTCTTCAATCTCAATAATAATTTGAATATCAATATCTCTGAAATAAGCTAGACAATTAATAATTAATTCATTAAGCCTAGGGAGATTCGGCTCCTATATACAATAGTAATATTGATTAAGATTTATTATATCTTTAATCTCGATTTTTATTATTTGTATTTTATAAGCAAAACCACAATATATCTCATTCTGTATTTCAATATAAATAAAAAGAATATTCGAAAAGGTTAAATCAAGTATATAGCTATAGGTATAAATAGATATACTAAGGGTACTTATAAAATCTATTCTTTGTTTTTCTCATTATATTATTAGTATTATACTCTAATTCATTATATTTACTTCTAACTCCCATATCTCATATTTGGTATTGAAGTCCTTTTCAATAATTGTTTCTGTTTCTGATATAAATCTTATAATATATTTTATAATATTCAAATCAAACAATATTTTATATATATTAAGAATTGAATAACTATTTACTTTTACTTAGAACAGATTCCTATTATTTGTGTATCCTATTTATTGAACTCTAAAATTGGATTTCTTTTGTATATAAATTAATACTCTCAGGTCCTAAATAATCCCCTCAAAATTATTTTGTATATTCTATATATCGATTAGCTAATAGCAATTATAAACAAAGTAATTTTGAGTTGCTGAATTCGTATATAAACAGAGCTTCTGAATACAAATCATATCCATACAAACTTTATTAACTATTTATAATAATATAATATAATTCGAATAACCTTTTCTTATATTAATCCATACAATTGTAAGCCCTTTCCCCCTATTTGAATTAATATTATTTATATCACTTATATAAATTGTAAAAAAGGAAACCCAGAATTTATAGAAAGCTTTATATCATTTATCTCTAAATCAATCGAATTAAAAACCTTTTTTGTTAATATTTCTATATTAAAGTTTTGTTGGATATAACTATATATAGACTTTGTTAAGACTATAGTAAAAATACTTATTATATTTATACTGAAGGATTGGGGATGTTTATATTTTTTGTTTTTATATTCAATAATCCTAGCCCCCAATTTAAAAGAAATTACTAATACTATTATATAAAGTATTAAAACAAGTGTTTGAATTCCATTTGTAGTATCCTTATATAATACCGAATAATCCCTCTAACTAGCTACTCTAATAGTATAGAGTTCCTTTCCAATAAGGATAACCAATTTCTTAAACTGAAATCTAAATACTTGTTTAATAAAACTAATAATCCAAATAGCTTTCTTTATAATCGAATTAACTTTTATATACAAAAAGCAGAAGACAACTAGTTCAATTCCAATTTAAATAATAATCTCCTCTTTGATTAATTTTTCCAGAATAGAAGTAAGTGCTCTTTCAATATAATAAAAGCTATATGGGATTTGTAGAATTATAAAAATAAATTAGATTTCTAATTATTATATATTTATTACTTCTAAAATCTTAATCAAATGCTTATTATTATCTAGCTTTATAATTTTGATACAAACTATTACTAAGATACATCGGAGTATCCATTTAGTAAAATTCCTATATAGATATAGGATATTATATAATGTAAATCCAGAAATTATATTTCTGATTTTGAACTGTAATAAGAATATATTTTTTTTTACAAAAAAGGCTAAATTATTTATTATAATAAGAATTATTTACTTATTACAATTCTAATCTTTTTTTAACCTACACTCCTCCAATCGGATAATACTCAGTTTTATATTGTTAGTAAAAATAACTAAACTAAAAACTCTAATTATCTTTGGTGCTTGAGGTTTAATTTGAATCTTTAATACCTCTATATATATCTGTCTCAATTATTGAATCTACTTTTTTAGTGCTATCATCTCCTCACCAAATAGAGTAGTTAATATAATCTTTTTAAGAGTAGTTGTACAATTATATTAATACTAATTCTTTTTATATTTCTTTACGAATCTATTAATTAATACAATAAAGGTTTTATTCATTTTGTATTTGTCCTTTTCCATTCTGTCAGCTTTCTCAAAGTATTTTTTGATTACAATAAATATAAAGCCTACAATTGATTGAACAACTAAAGGCAGGGATTTATTGTATCTAAGATTGATTAAAAGAAACACACCTTGATTCAATTGATCTAAGCCACAATTACAATTACAATTGCACAATAACAATAATATATTGCAAAGCATAAACACAATAAAGTATATATTCGTAATAGATCAGTTTGAACTACTCATAGTATTATACATACCAGGCAGGTCAAATCATTAATTAAATATATATATAAAATCATTGAAAACGAATTAAAGAATTTAATAACAAAAGAAATAATATTATTAAATTGAATAGCTTAATACCAATTCTATCCATTTTTGGTATACTTTCTAAAATAAGCGAATTTGATTTATTAGTATTAATTATATTATAATATCAAAATGTAATCAAAAAAACAATAAATGAGATTACAAAACTATAAACTAAGAGATAGATTACTAACATATTGAAATAAAGAAATAGACTATTTACAATAACTATCTATAATCTTTCTCTAAATTCTAAAATCTTAATATAGAGAGAAGATAATATACAAACGGGAGAATAAACCGGATTACACTTTTTATTTAGTATTAGAGATGAGATATACACTATTCAATTCGAGAATAGTATAATAATATAATTCCAATCTATATAAGTAAAACTATATTTAAAAGAAATACAAGAATAATCATTACAATAGAAACTATAGAATAAAGAATCATAATAGCAGGGATAAGAACCCCAAATACTAAAACAACCAAATAATAATATACTATAAATTGTTTTACTACTAATACAAAGATTGTATAGTACTACAAATATAGTAAGATTACTAAATGATAATACCAATATTAATATTATAAAAGATTTCATTTATATCAAAAGTATTATATTTCCAGACTTAATAATTTACTTCCCGGATAAGGTAGATAATAAAAACAAAGAAAATAAAGATTATAGTGAATTATATACTATAAAACTAGTAATCTATAAAGAATCGAGAAGAAAAGAGATCAATGGATTTATAGAAAATAGCGTTTTCGAGATTATCTATATCAATAATATACTACCAAACACTAGAATTTTCAATTCACAATTTGTTGATGAAATAAAGAATGAAGGTATAAACAAAGCATTCCCTAAATCTCAATTAATTATACAAGTATAAAAAGATTAAGGTAAAAACACTATATTAATATAATCATTTATAATTCAACATATCAACCAACGCATTATACTAACAATAATAACAATTCTAAGCAATAGTAATAAGAATATCAATATATATATTCGGGATATTACACAGGCGTACACTTAATTAACAATTAATCTAATTAGAAGGTTCTTCGCCCACCTATCAATCGAAATAGATGTCACGAATCGGATAGGATCGCAATACGATCGGTCACGTGCGCCTTCGCGTATGTGTACGATTATATATATAATTAGTCTATATAGTTTTCGAAGGAGCGATTCGCTTCTGCTCTTTTAGTTGTAGATTCTAAAAGCATTTTGTATTCTATATTATAGTTTTTCTAAAGCAAAGTGTTATATTATTTATAATTCTTTTCAAAGCGTTTGGTTATTTGATAATTGATTAAATAATATCTTATATTTTAATATCTTTTTGGGTAAATCGATATTCTAATTATTATTTATAGAAAGAAAATCTATTCTGGTTTAATTTTAATAAAGATATTTTCTTTGAAATATTGTAAAGTTATAAGTATTGCTATTATATTTGATTTTATAAGATTTAGTTTAGGAGTTTTTATATAAGATGGGTTGTAATAATTTCTTTTAAGTATTGAATAATCAATTGTTTATATAGAATCTTATATAAATCCAATCCTTTTGTTATTTTCAATTTTAGGATTAAAAATCGTTATTAATAGAAAAGGAAAGGGTAAAGGTATAGTATTTAGTGATTATTTTCTAATTGAAGATTTTCGATATGAAATCTAAATGTTTGAGATTTTAAGTTAAGTATAGGTTATTTATAAGTTGTAGAATTAAATTGTTTAGTTTGTAAATTGTTTAGATAATAAGATTTTAGTTAGTTTATTTTTGTATTTTTATAAAGTTTTTATAAAGGAATGTGAAGTTAGTATTTCTAAAGATCTTTTTTCTATTATTGAAATAGACAATTTTATATTGGTGAAAAAGAAGCTATATTATTGAAAGCTATTTCAAGATAATAGATTGGAATGTTTGTATTTTGATGTAGGTGGAAGTATTCATTCGAATTAATTTGTATTTAATTAAGATTTATAAATCTATTTGAAATAATCCTTTTGGTTTTTTATATTTTAATTAGATTGTTTGTATATCTTAAAATCTATTAATCTTGTATTAAAATTTAAAGATAGTGTGGAATCTAAGGTGAGTTTATAGGTTTTATTAGTTTTTGAATGGTTGGAATTTTATTTGGTTGTATTTATAATTAAATTGTATTAGTGATTGTATATAATTGATTAGATTGAAGGAAAAGTTTAAGAGTATGTATATATATTATATATATAGATATTCTGATTGATTAGGTAATAATTGGTTGAAGAATTTGTAGTTATATATTAAAACTCTGTTGAGATTGATTATATATAAATTGAATATAAATATTGGGTGATACTAAATAATATTCAAAAAAGTAATTTTGTAATATAGTATTATAAGCTTCGTTTATTTATTATATAAATGAAAATCATTAATAAAAAAACCCTCTTTTATAATTTGGAAAGGAAAATTTCTGATTTCCTTTAATAAAGTTTAGATTTCTATAAGAATAATTACAAAACAGTAAAATAGTTGGTTAATAAGTTTATTAAGATTGATGAATTAGAAATTACTTTTAGGAAATGTAATTATATTAGAATAGTTAAAGAGATATTAATGAAAAAACTAGTAAGTGGTAGTTCTATTTTGTAATCTATTAGAAGTTCAATCCGATTAGATATTGATTCAATTCTATTATATTAGGTTTGTATACTTAATCCTAATTGTAATATTCCTTTTAGGTATATTGGAATATTTAAATCTAGTTTTATATTTGCTATAGGTAATAGTTTCAATTGTATTAGTTTGTTTCTCTTATTAGGGGTTGGTTATAGTTCGATGTTATATATAGTTAGTTTTAATATTATAAATAAAGTTTACGAATTTATAAAAGAAAAAGACTTCTAAGATGCTAAAAAAGGTATAAAAGATTTGGATTCTAAAATCTAGGTAGAAATTGTTGATATTGCTTACGAATTAGAAGAACAATATTTAAATGAAAGCGCTTAAATAGAAGATTCCATTTAAATACAATCCGGGATATGAGATTCTTAGATTTAATGAAATTAATAGGAGGTAACTTTATAATCTTATTTTGTATTATTTCAAAGAATGGATATTCATTTCAAATCTAATTATTTATAGATTCTAGAGCTAATAGATTTGCTTTTATTGATAAGATACTCCTTTTATTATTATTTCTTATATTTAAATCCCGATTGATTTGAATTAATACTTTTATTGAAATAAAAAATTATAATAGAATGAGAGACTAATCTATTATTTATTTTATATTTCTTAATTTAATAATTGATTTATAATAATAATTGTATTTACTATTCTTAATTATTAATCTAGAGTTATATAATATAATCCTAAACTGGATTTGATTAATAGAAATCTAAGCGAAACTCAATTGTTTCAATCGATACCTCGATTGATTAATTCAACACTCTCCTATTATTTCCTTATTTAAAAATATACTTTTAATTAGAAAAAACCTTTAGAAACTTAAAATCGATTATTTAAAGTAACAAAACACTAACAAACGGGATACCCGAATAAATAAGATATATCACCAATTGAATAAAAACTAAGCAACTATAATACAATTATCAATTGTACTTTTGGATATATTAATACCTTCTCAGAAATCTATCAAAACTAAGATTTTAATTAAACTAGAAACAAAATCTAATATATCAAAAGCATTTATTTAATTAATATATAAATCTCTCCCCTATTTATATTTCTAAAGATTTCGATATCTATACTTTCAAATCTTCACAATTCCAATTTATATACCGGAAAAGTAAGAATTATAAACTCTTTATAATAATCTATATAGAATTAAACAAAGCTATCTATATTTGATAAATAGAAAGAAAAAGAATATATTTACTTTTTATTATAATCATCAATTTGTAAAGCTCTAAATTGAAAACTTTTATATATTTTAATTATATTATAGTCAATATCAAATCGGAATTATCAATTCCTGAAATATATAAAGTATACTACCAAGCGTTCTTTAAATATAAATCCAATATTTTATTTTCCTTTCGATTTTATAATTATAAGATTATATTAAAAAGCGAAAGCAAAAAGGCTTCAAATATAACCCTTTTTATAAGATATCCTTAAAATAGTTTAAAATTGTTAAAAAATATATTATTGAAAATTTAATAAAGGAATTTATAGAATCTAATTAAACTTTATTCACAATCTCGATTCTCTTTATTAAAAAGCCAAATAGAAGCTTATAGTTTTATATTGACTTTCGATTTCTTAATTCTTTAATATATAAAGACAGATATCCTTTATTTTTGATTAATAAAATACTTATACAATTCGCTGATACTAAAATATATATCGAACTAGATATTCGATAAGTATTCTATTATATTTGAATGGATCCTATATTTAAAGAATATACTATCTTTTATACCCGATATAGTATTTATAAATACAAAGTACTCCCTTTCGGATTAATAAATAGATCTATAATTTACTAGAAGTATATAAACAATATCTTTTTCGACTATTTAAATAACTTTTATATTATATATCTTAACAATATATTAATATACTCTAAAAACGAAAACGAATACAAAAACTATATAAAACTTATTCTCAAATAACTTAAGGCAATTAATTTATAAATAGATTTTAAGAAATGCGAATTCAATATTATATAGATTAAGTATTTAGGATTTATTATTTTTATTCAAGATATACAAATCAATTCAGAAAAGATTGAAGTAATTGCTAACTGAATATACCCAACTACTATAAAAGTTATCTAATTGTTTTTAGGCTTTTACAACTTCTATTACTAATTCATCAAAGATTATAGTATTATAATAAAACCCTTAAACGAATTCACTAAAACGAATATTAAGTTTCATTTTGATAAAATCTATTAGAATATTTTCAATATATTGAAAGATAAATTTGTCTTTATTCCTCTTTTTCAATATTACAATTATAAATTCTTATATATACTCGAAACTAATATATCCAATGGAATGATTATTAGTATACTATTCCAAAAGTATAATAACAAATAATTATTAATTATCTATTTCTTTAAAACTATAGTTGTTACTAAACTAAATTATAAAGTTTATAATAAAGAAATACTAGCAATTATATAATCTTTAGGTTATTGGAAAGCCGAATTTATTAATTCTTTGTATTAGATTAGGATATATATTAATTATAAAATACTTGAGTATTTTATATTTATAAAACAATTGAATGCTTATTAAATGTACTAAACCGAATTACTTATAGATTTCAATTTTCTAATTATATATTATTCTGGAAAGAATAATCCATTCGCAAATGTATTTATTTGCTATATTAATGAATTGGACTAATAGAATATTACAATAAAGAAAAACCGCTTGTAATAGTTTATAAAAGATAATTAGATGGATATTCGGATTATATATAAATCATTTTATTAGTATCTATATTTGATTATTTAGTTCGATATATATAATCTTTCTTTGATTTTTGATATTGTTATTTATATTATTAAAATAAATAGAACTAGTTTGAGTTTAGAAGTTTTATAAATTTAAGTAATTAAAATATATAAATATTTTATTTTCGATAAAGAACTTTTGCTTTATAATGATTGCATTTTTGTATTGGATATTAATAATTTGTAAATTTACTTTATTCAAAAAGTTTATGATTCTATTTCAACTGTATATTTAAATATTAAAAAGATATATCTCTTTTTAGTAAGATAATATTATTGGAATGGTATAATTAAGATTATAGATCAATATGTTTAGAATTACTATAAGTATAAATGTAGTTCTGTTTTTAGAGATTATATTCCCGGTCTTTTATATTCTTTTCTTATATCAATTAAAGTATGGTAGTATATTACTATAGATTATTATAGTTTTAATAAAGATAAGTATAGTTATAATAATATACTAATTATTATTGATAGATTAATCAAATAAACTATTTCTATATTTTGTTATAAATCGATTGATTTGAAAGATTAGGCCTGATTGTACCTATATTATATATATAGGTATTATAAATCTCCTAAGTTTATAATTTCAGATTGTAATTCTCAATTTATATCAAAATTCTAATAAGAATTCAATCAAATCTTAGGAATACAGATAAAGCTTGGTATTATACACTATCTGCAAATAGATAGACAAATCGAGATTTATAATCAATATCTCTAATAGTACTTATAGCCCTTTATAAGCTACTATCAAAATAATTAATTCGAATTCTTATCTATAATAGATTATATATAACTTATGCTTTCTTATAAATCTTTAGATAGTTAGATCCTATATAAAACTTTATACAGCTATTTATCCTATAATTCCTGGGATTGGAAATCTAATTTAATAAAGCCAATTAATAATATGAATATTAAAGATATTAGAGAGTATATTAAATATAATAAATAAGTATTTAATTAAACAAGGAAAAATATTTTGTAAATACAAAAAAGAATAATTTGATTGGCTAATTTATATTAACGATTGGTAGATTTTGATATAAGAGATTATATTTAGCTTAATATAAAAAACTTTCTTATATAAAAGCCTTCTAAAAAATTAGACTTTCTTATTTAGAGCAAGTTCAAGATTATTGGTTGGAATAAAGATTCTTTTTGATTAGATTTATTATCAACTATAAAAGTCTATTCTATATTTCTATTTAGTAAGCTTTACAAAACTATAGATAATCTATTTCCTAGATAAATTATCAAACTACTGTTTCCAATTAATATTACTAATAATATCAAATAAAAAGTAAATAAAGTTCTTACAATTAAGAAAATACAAAAACGTTTTCTATCTAGAATATTGTAATTAAACATAAACAATAATTTTATTTGATATTTAATATTTGATCTAAAGACTGTTCTATATTACCTCTACAACTTCTATTAATAGAACTCTATAATACCGGATCTGCCCACCAAATTATTAGATTGGATTAAATTTTATAAAAATAAAAGAGATAATTACGATTTCGTAAATAACAATTAAATAATAAATAAAAAAGATTAAAAGAAGTTTTTCGATTTATTACTTTAATAAAGAAATTATAAATCTTATATAAAGGAAAACGAATAGAATAAAAAATATATTCCTAAACTAATTAATAAAGAATATTTTTCTTTTACTAGGTAAATCTTTATCTTTTCAAAAAAGATTAATGAAATAGTTTTTATATATACTAATAATTATTATTGAATAATTTAAATCAAAATATTAATCAATAGCCCAAAAAAGAATAAGAATAAAGATATACAAGATAAAAATAAAACAAATCATTTAATAATAACTGTTTATAATATAACTGGTAAAAAGCTTAAGATCCTATTTAGATTTTATCAATTACTTATAAAACATTATAATATTTATTTCTATACAAATTACAATCAATTGATATTATTATACTAACTCATTCTCCTATGCCAATTTCTTTATTAAATGATATTCTATCTTCTCCCAAATTAGAATAATAAGAAAGGTGTTTTTCGAAACCCTTTATTTCAAATCCTTATATAAATTGAATTCATCAATAATAAGTTAATACAAATTAAGGAATATAGATATATAATATTACCTTTATTAAAATTCCAAATTCTTCAATAACTATTGAATATTAAAAAAAGAACTGCTGAGTTTCCTTAAAGAAAAAATATTTATATTTGTATTTGCTATTTAAATAAAACAAATAACAAAGTTTATTAATATTCTAGCTAGAGTATTAATAATAAAAGCTATTCTCTTTTCCAAATATATAATTACGAATATAATTGATATAGATTTAATTGTTCTTTCAAATATAATCCTTTCTTTTTATCAATAATTTCTTAAATGATTTTTTGCTTAGTGATCTATCAAATCGTTTACTCATTTTCAAATCCATTTAACTAATCTTTCTAAGTTTGTAATAAACATTGGTTAATATAATTTCGACTTTTGTATCTAATAAATTATTAAAGTATTCTATAATTAAAATTAATATTTTATTATATTTTATAATATAATTATTAACAATATTAATATACGGATTGTATTCCTTTTTGGAATTCTATTAAGAAAGTTAATGAAATGAATATATATATTGGATAGTATAAAGATCGAAAACTTCAATATCGATTTTTGTATTATTACTTGAAGATCTAGGATGATCTGGATAATATTTGTTAGAAAAAGATTAAAAGAGTTATAATTGTTGAAAGAAAATGAAACCTATTGAAACTCTAGTTATTTAAATTGGAGCTACTGTTTTTATTAGATTTATTCTCCTTTTTATATACAATCTACTTATTTTTCAAAGAAGATAATTATAAGGCTTTATTCGCTATATACTGAAAAACTTATATTAATTAAACAAATATATCGAAGATATATTTGAAGTGTACCTTTTTATATATATTCGCTAGATTGTATAATTGTGCTGATAACAATTTATCTTTATTATTGCATTTTCGGGATAGTATAGAAAGCATATTGACAAAGTGATTTAGGTATAAGAGAAAGAGCAAATTGATTTTGAAAGAGGAATAGAAAGGAGGGTGATTATATAGTGCGATTCAATAAGGTTATGGTTAGGCAATAGGATGTTTTCCTCCGACCGATATATATAGTGTTATTGCAGAAAAAGAAAAATCAATATATATACTTGTTTATTATACTATCTATTATATAATAGTTTGATTAATGATTATGATCGATATATAATAAACCGAAATGGAAAACAATAGTACTTGAGAATAAGCTTTTCAGAAGGAGAGGATAATATTACAAATCGGATAGGATTGTAATGTAATCAGTTATATATACCTTTGTATATATGTATGATTATATATATATAATTAGTTTATATAGTTTTCAAAAGAGCGATTCACTTTTGTTCCTTTAGTTGTAGATTCTAAAGACATTTTATACTTTGTATTATAGTTCTTTCAAGGCAAAATGTCACAATAGATATACTAAAAGATTCTATTCTAAAGATTATACAACCCCTTTATAGCATTCTCGAAGTAGGTAACCATTAGTTTAATATATACTATAAACACTATACTAATATATTAAGTATAATACAATCAACCTACAATCTATATCTATTATATACAACAAAAGATAACCTAAGTTTTATAATTATTAAACTTCAAATAAACAATATATTAATAATAATAGATACAATATTCACAAAATAAAAATAATCCGAATTCAATAAAACCAAATTACTTACCAAAAATTATAAAATACTTATTACTATAAAACCCCTCAAATTCAACAATAGCTTAATTACCCAAAATAATAACAAATCGATATACCTCAATCAAAAGAAACAATATAAGAATCTATGATTTATCAAATCAGAATCTATAGATATATACAGAATACAAGGAAAGGTTAGAAAAGCAATAATAGTAAAGAATCAATATATTACTTAATATATATAAGGTATATATATAGTAACAATATATTAACCGAAAGCAATCTTTGATTTGTTATATACAATACAAACTATAAACCCGAAAAAGAATAATACAAAATCATTCAATAAATGTATTCAATAGCAAATCAACAATTCTAAGAGAGGTTTGAAATTCATTCTATTAGATATCGATTCTTTTAAATTGGTAGTATTTACAAATATATTCTTTACTAACAATTAAGATTTATCCTCCCAGATTGAATATATTGTAATATTAATAAATAAAAACAATAAAGCGAATACTATATATTGATTATCTATTAAATATAAATGAGTTATAAGAAGTATACTAGTATTAGAATTTTATAAAATACTTCTAGGGTTTGATATTAGTGTAGTAATAAAAAGTATAATTGGTAATATCTTTATATAATATAAGATTCCATTAGTTATATACACCGATTCAAAATCATTCTACAATTGTCTTATAAAGCTTAATATTACTAATAAAAAGAGATTAATAATTAACATTATAGCTATCCAATAAATATACAAGAATAGAAAGATTATAAAAATCAAATGGATTAATAGAAAATCTAATTCTGCCGATACAATAACTAAATCAAAACTATACCAAACATTCAAAGATCTAATTGATAATAATAATATCAAAATCAAGGTTATAAAATAGATTAAAAAAGATTAAAGCATTGGTAAGAAAAAAAAAAGAAAAGGAAAGATAAAAAGGTTGAATATAAGAAAGAATAATTAAAAGGTATAAGTTCAATAATCTTAAAGAGTTGTTAGTATTAGGATATGGATTATATAATCATATTAATATCTCAGTACAGCCCTAGTAACTATATTAAATAGATTTATAACTTCTTAATTTAGATCCTTAAATAATACAATAATATACAACTGAAGCAATTAATACTATATTGGCTTCACCATTCCCCAATAGTAATACCAACAGATAGATTTTCATTAATCTATTTTCTAATTATTTCAAATTCTAAAAGCGAAAATAGTTTATTCTTGAAATATAATAATTCTTTGTTTAATATAAGTTCGATTTTATAATCCTAAATTCTTTTTGGAAATAAGATTTCAAAATTTCGAAATAAGAAGGCTAATAGTTTATTCTATAATTAAAAGAATAGTTTGTTTTGTATTTTATTATTATTGAGATTCGGTTTTCCAATAAGAAACTTTGTTATATTAGTTTCTATAATCTTATTTAAATAATCCTATTAATAGCAATCTTGAATAAAGTTATATAAATATATTAATATTATTATTAGGGCTTTAGTAATAGTATTTTTTCTTTAAAGAATATATTTATAATTTTGCTTATCAAGATCAAAATTATATTTGAATATCTGGCTTGGTTTATATTAGGCTTTTTCAATTTAATTTAGTTCTTCCTAAATTACTTTTATAACTCAAATATTATTCTGTTTATAAAAAGATACAAAACTTAAGGCTTGGAATTAGTGGATATCTTTTATATTTGGATTGAGGTTTGATAATTGTTTTGATAGGGGTATTACTAATAATAGTAATAGTTCTCTTATTAGATTCAATTGCTTTTGTTTTTGAGTAATAACTTTACTAATTAATACTAGATATAAAATAGATTGATTTTGGATTATATAGGCTTATAAAATTGTATTATTATTACAAGCTATAATATAATAATAATCTCTATTGAATATAAGAGATAGTTTAATAAATATATTCTCAAACTCAATTGATTTATAATAATTGTTTGCTTGATAGGTATTTCGGAGAAATATTTTGATTAATAGTAATATATCCCAAATCTTTTTTTGAGGACTTTCATTTATAGATAGTAATAATAATATCAAGTTATTGAAATAATTGGACAATTAGGGTTTAATACCTATATATATTTTTTCGATAATATTGTATTATACAATATAGGGAAATGAATAATAGTATTATATTCAATTAATCTATATATAGATTGTAGTATTATAGTCAAAGTAATCCGAAAATAATAGGAGTATCAGAAGATAGTTTTGTAATAAAGAATATTCAGGTTTCTTAATATAATCCTATTACTATAAATATTATAAAGTATTTGATAATAATATCAGCAATTGTCAGAGTACGAGTAAAGACTTGTATTATACTATAAGAATAGAAGGCTATAAAAAAGAGAAATCCTACTTATAGAAAATAGAATATATAATTAGTATTGTAATAATACCCCCTATTCAAAATAATCGATTCTATAATTACAATATCTATAACTTTTAAGAAAATAAAAATAATATTAAAATACTCTAATTTCTATTATTGAATTAAAATAAACCTTTTTTGGAATAGTAATTAATTAATGGAGCTTTTTAGAATTACTTTAGTTTCGATTCGGAGATATATTTGATATTAATATTAATAGAGTATTAGGATCAGTAGATCTTTTGAATTCTATTCAAATAGGCGGATTCAGCTTATTTGGATTAACTAAATAAAAAGCAATAATTATATCTTTCTAATTATAAAGGTTTTCAGCGGATTATTAGAATACTAAATAATATTTTCATTTGACTTAATAATGAAATCCGTTTTCATTATAATAATTAAGGAGTTTATTGAATTCCTATTATTCGGTTTCTTTACTTATTTCATTATCTCTTTTAAAAATATAATCTTAGTTTTGATAGAATTCAATTTCATTAATTATATTCTAACTAGTTAATCTGAATAAATAATAAAGTAATTGAAACAATAAGTTATGGAATATAGGAAAAATCTTGAAACTAATAAGTAGTTATAATAAATAAATATATTTATAAACTTTAAGAATCTTATAAAAACTGTTTTATTTGTTATTGCTTTTTTTCATTAAACAATTAATCTTTATATTCTTAATATTAATTTATATTTTATTATCTTTTTTATATAAAAAAATATTAGTATAAATCCTATTAATACAATCCTTGTATTTTTGAATGAATTAAGTAGCGAAAGCTTTCAATTTCGTTAAGATAAAATCGAATCGATTTACAACCTCATTAGCTTTTAGGAATTCATATTTTCTTTGATATAATAAGTTCAGGGGTATAGATAAAAAAAGCTCGATATCGAATTGTGAATGAAAACTGTAATTTGCAAAGAATAGAGATATACTAATAATCTCTAAGATAGTATTATTGAATACAAACTCTATAAGTAGGAATCAATTATATTAATTATTCTAATAGAAATTTATAAAGATTTTAAGATTTTAAGATATTATTCTATTATTGTATTAATTCTTTCTATTTAACTATTGGATTTTAAATAGAACAAAATGGATTGTTTTGTAGTAATCGATAAATACTTCAATAAATGTTTCTAGAATTCTAAAATGAATTATAAATCTTTATCGAAAACAATATTATTGGAAATACTAGATAAACAATAGACTTTTTCAATAAACTAATTTACAAACTCCTTTACAGGTAATTCTATAATTAATATAAAATGATATATCTTTATTAGATGATAAATAACTATAATAATATATTAATACTTTTTTCTATAGTATTTGTTAATTAATAATAGTATAATATAATCAATAAAGATATCAGACTAAAGGCGAAATAATACTAACAAAGATTCTAAAAATCCAAGTGCAGTAAGATAGAAAGTTTTAATTTGGAAATAGAATTGATAGACTTATATAAAAGTTTCAATCTTTTTTGATATATTGAACCACTAATAAATATAGGAGATTAAATTAATAGTTTTTATTTAATTAGAATATCCAGTGGGTCTAATAAAGTATGTTCGATATATAATCTATATATAAAACTTAGTGAAAGGAGAAACAAAAAAGCGATTTTGATAGAAGATTTTATTATTGATTAGTTTACAATCTTATAGGGTGATTCAGAAATCCTTTTGAATTGATAATAACTAATGATAGATAATTGAGTTCTAGAGTGTTTTATATATAACGGTAATCAATTCGAATGATTTGTATATTTTATTAATGAGATTATTGATTGGTTTTTCAATATTAAGGATAATCATATTTATAGAGGCTGCAATAAGATCAATATTATTGTTTATTTATTAAATAAAGTTCTTAAATATAGTAATATTAAATACTCTTTTTAGGAGAATTGTTTATAATCGATTCTTAATCCAGTTATTATTGGGATCTATATATATAAAACAATCTTCTATTTTTCGGCTTAATATATTAGAGCGGATCGTTTTATAACTAAATCGATATATAATATAAAAGTTGAAATCAAATAGGAATTCGGTCTATCTAGGTTATCTTTGATTCAGTATTTTTGTTGATATAAAATATTCCAAATTCTTATAATCTATAATAATTTCAAATGGCTCTTGTATTCCATACAACTCGGATCTCTATTTTTCTAATAACTTAATAATAATTAGTAATTCCTTATTATAGATTTCATAATTACATTTGATAATATTATATTTCGAAGATAAATATACAACTAAACGTAGTCAGCCCTCATTATTATATTATAAAAGAATACTATCCACAACCCAATCCAAAACATCTATTTCAATAACTATATAACAATAGTGATCGAATATTACAAGAATTAGAATAGAAGCAAAGGTTTATTTCAATATTTTAAAAATATTCTTTTAATTATTAATCCAATTCTATATTTTCTCTTTTCTTAATAAATAGTTCAATGATTCTATAATCTTAAAAAAATTATAAATAAAATATCAATAAAAGTTAGCGAATCCTAGAAAGTATTAGAGGTTTTTAAGTTTAACTAACAATTTCTATTCAAGGATAGTTTTAATCTTATCAGAATCCATTTCGATATTATCTAGAATAATAATCAGATTAAAGTGTTTCGTTTTTGTTGTTTCAAACTTGCATTTATCAATATTGATTTATAAATCAATATCGATAAGTTTCTAAACAACTTCATAGACTTGCTTTCAATAGTTTATAATATTTTTGAAATAGATTAGAATATCGTTTAGATATATTATACAATTCTTATCTAAAAGATCGAAAAGAATATAATTGATATAATTCTGAAATGAAATAGAAGTATTACAAAAGCCGAAAAATATCATTAAAGATTCGAATAAACTAAAGCGAATTGTAAAAGCGGTTTTCCACTTATAGTCTTCCGCAATTTGTAGTTTGTTAAATGTAATAATAATATCCAGTTTTATATAAATTTTAGTATAATATAAAGTATTGAGGGTTTCTTTAATTAATAGTAAAAGATATCGATTCTTAATAATAATATTATTTAATCTGTAATAATCTTAGCAAATTCAAATACCCCCTCTAGGTTTTATAGTAAAGAGAAATAGGGCAACCAATCAAAAACAGAATTTACAAATAAATCCTTTATTAAGATTATCATCAAACTACTTATAGATAATCTGGAGTTTGGCTAAGGATATCGAATAGCCTTTTTGATATAAGAGTTCTTTGTTTGATATAAATTCAATCTTATAATCTCAAGAACATTATAATGGAAATTTATTTATAAAAAAGAATAAGAAATTAATGAATAGATCTTGAAACTAAAGTAATAGTTTACTTTGAATCTCTATTGTAAAAAGTATAGGTTAATTGGTTTTTTCTATAAACTTTTTGATATTGCTTTTTATAATACCGCAGTATAATTGGATAGAATTATTAGTTATTATTCAATACAGTTTACAAACTCTATTCAATTTATTCTAAAATATTCTTGTAATATAAACTTTCTAATCTTTATAAAATTGAATAAAACTATTAATTGTAAGGAATTTTATATTGTTCATTTTCTATCAAATATTTCGTAATATATCAATTGGTTTACTTAAAGAGCTTGGCAACAATGGTATACTTAGTGGGTTTTTCTTAGAAATAAGATTTCAGTATTTCAAAGCAAGAAGATTAATAGTTTGTTTTATATTTTATTATTATTAAGATTCGGTTTTCCAATAAGAAATTTTGTTATATTAATTTCTATAATCTTATTTAAATAATTTTATTGATAGTAATCTTAAATAAAGTTATATAATATATTGATATTATTATTAGAGCTTTAATAATAATACTTTTTCTTTGAAGAATATGTTTATAACTTTGTTTATCAAAATCAAAATTGTATTTGAATATCTAATCTGGTTTATATTAGGCTTTTTCAGTTTAATTTAATTCTTTCTAAGTTATTTTTATAATTCGAATATTATTCTATTTGTAGAAAGATATAAAGCTTGAGGTTTAGAGCTAATGGATATCTTTTATATTTGAATTGAGGTTTAGTAATTATTTTGGTAGGGGTATTATTAATAGTAGTAATAATTCTTTTATTGGATTTGATTGCTTTTGTTTTTGATTAATAACTTTGCTAATAAATATTAAATATGAAATAGATTGATTTTGGATTATATAGATTTGTAAAGCTGTATTATTGTTATAAATTATAGTATGATAGTAATCTTTATTGGGTATAAGAGATAATTCAATAAATATATTCTCAGAATCGGTTGATTTATAATTACTATTATTATTTTTATTATTATTTTTTATAATTAGTTTATAATAATTATTTGTTTGATAAATATTTTGGAGGAATATTTTGATTAGTAATAATATATTCCAAACCTTTTTTAGGAATTTTCGTTTATAGATAATAATAATAATATTGAGTTATTGAAATGATTAGACAATTAAGACTTAATATTTATATATATTTTTTGGACAATATTATATTATATAATATAGAGAGGTAAATAATAATATTATATTTGCTTAATTTATATATAGATTATAATATTGTAATTAAAATAATCTAAAGATAATAAGAATATTAGAAAATAGTTTTATAATAAAGAATATCTAGGTTTCTTAGTATAACCCTATTGCTATAAAGTATTTCATAATAATATTAGTGATATTATTATTAACTAATTGGAATTATTAATAATATAGTAAAGGTTTTATATAAATTTTATATTAAATAATAAAAAAGTAATTGGTAAAAGTTTTATTAGAATATTTATTATCGATTAAACTAGTTATATTAAAAAGGGAATTATATATTAGGAATATAATGATTTAAATAAATAAAGATTTGTTATTTATAGAATTGAATTATAATAGCTTTTTGCTATCTACTATTTGTTTAATCTATTCTTTATCTTTATTTAACTTTTATAAGCGATTTATTATAAAAATGAAATATTTCTTTGGAAATTATAAGTTCCAGTTAAAAAAGGGGATATTGTAATACTTTGAGGGATATTTGAAATACTTTCAAAGGATAATACCGATTCGTTTTCGATATAATCCTAGAATATATTAAACTGATATTAATAAAGGTTTTCTTGAAAGTTTTGTTTTAAGTAATATAGATTATTATAATTGTTTTGGTTTGGATAATTATTATTATAATTATTTCGATTAAATTGATCTTTAATATATTCTTTGTTATAATATACTTCTTTTTATAAACTTTGTATGATATTTTGAATGGTTTTTTGTATATCAGTAATCTTCTTTATTTTATATTCCTATATAGAATAATCTGTTTTCTTATAATAATGATAAAGTCTAAGATAGTGTTTTTCCTTATAATTTCGCTTTTGTTGTATTTTAATAATATCTAGATCTATTGAATCATTAATAGATTGTAAAAGAATAACTATTAATATTATGGAGTTAAGACAAGATTGATTATATAGAATTCTTATTATTGTATTAATAAAGATAATATAATAATTGTTTTCTTTATAATTTTAATTCCAAATACTGAATTTTCTTATCCATCTTTTGATATTATTAAGTATATATAGATTTGAATTTATCCAAATCAAAAACTTCAATTTATTAAAGACTTTTTGTTTCAATACCAAAACTATTTCTCTATTAGACTTATAATATTATCTTTCTAAATATTTTAAATTAATATAGAAAGTAAAGAATAATATATATTTCTCTATCTTTAGTTTATCGAATTATATAACTACCTCCTATTCCAAATTAATTATTATATAAAGAATATCGAATTTTCTAAGGAATATTTTAACCGTTTTATAGATTGAAATATCTATTAGGATTTTATTGATATTTTATAAACATTTTTGATATATACATCCTTCAATAAAAGAGCCTATATAAAATATCTTTTTTCCTTTTATATTAAATATAATGAAATCAATTCTTTAATAAAGTTAAAAACTCTATTTCTATATTAGATATTTGTTTTATTAAACTATCGCTATAGTCTTTTCTTTTTTGAAAGGTTCTAGATTATAAGAGGTTTGTTGGGAAGATCAAGTATCATCTTATATAAATTAGTTTTATTAATTAAGCTATATTCTTAAAATCGGATTTGATTATTCAAGCTATAAAAAAGAATATAATTCTTTTATTAATCTAGAAAATTATTTTTTATTTTATAAAGAATACTTAAAGTATTATTTATAATACTAAATAGATGGACAAAATAGTCTTAGTATTCTAATATAATATTGATAGGTATATAAAGATTAGTATTATTAAGTTTTAATAATTCATTTACAAAATATTATTATTCACTATAGATAATACAAATGGATATATAGATCTAATTATATATTGATATTTGATCTATAGCGAATAAATTTAGAATATCTATTATTTTGAAGATAGGAATAAAAACAAAAACGAAAATGAAAATAAGAACAAGAACAAAAACAAAGATAAAAATTATTTTCAAACCAGATTACTAAAAGGAAATAGTAATAGGATTTTAATAAAATAGAATATATTATTACAATATAGAAATATACAATAATATATATCTAGATTTGATATATAATATTCTATAAGGAAGGAAAAGAAAGATTCTAAAACTATATCGACTATATAACTAGTAATAACTAAGCCTAGTAAGACTAGTATAAACCCGTGACAAGTTAGCTTTTAATTCCTATACTCTATTTTACTATAAATTCTATCTGATTCTATAATGAATCCTATTGATTTGAATATATTGAATAAAAAAAATGAAAAACAGATAGATAGTGTTTACAATTGTCGGAAATAGACAGCAAATTGCGTATAATATGATAATATTATATATGAGTGTCTATAAGACAACTTTTCACTCTAGAACAAAATTGCCATCTATACTCTACAGAAGAGCTTTATAGGGGAAAGCTAAAAGCATATAGTACACATAATTTCCAATATCCTCTTTATAGTAGGAATACTATTATCTAAACATATAGATCTTAACTGATCTATATATAAATTATAAAGAACCTTATTAATTTCTATAATAATACTAGTTTCCCAAACTACCCATAGTATCTACATCTCCTATAGAATTCGAATACCCTACAATCTTCTATTATATTGTAGTATAAGAGTACTTTTAGCTTTAAGCTTTATTCCCCTATTTATAGTAGGTGAAATAATAGACGATAATCTAGTATTATAATATTTAGCTTTCCAAATCTAACTCTAATCCTTTTCCATATATAATAAAGCTAGAATAGGTTAACTACTGTAAAAGTATATCAATTGTTTACTTAATTCCTAATATCCATACAATATAAAGCCTTTTTATTTCTACTATATCCTTTCGAATATAATACTATTAAATATCAATATATTTAGTCTTACTATAAAACTTATTCTCTTACATCCAATCAACTCTATTTATATTATTGTAATATAGAGTTGGAATAAATAATTTATCATCCAATTGTTTATCAAAATCTTTGATTAACTTTTTCATCCATACAATCTCTTTAACTTCTTCATTGGTTATTATAATCTCTACTTCCATTATATAAAAGGAAATCGATTTCTATTTTATTGATAATCAAATTATAATTCCTTTATATCTAATAAGAACTACTCTTTATATTGATTTTCTATCTACTGCAAATCCCCAAATAGAATCTATATATTCCTAATATTTATATAAAATTATATTCAATTGATTTGAATAAATTATACTAACTAAATATATACTAATAAAGTATTGAAGCAAGTGTTTTATAAATACTAGATAACTTTCCCCTAGTGCTTATATAACTCGAACTAGCTGGCTTATAGAATATACTATATTGAATTGAATGTAATTGAAGAAGTAAATAATATAACTAATGATTTAAAAGTATACTATCTTATTATTATTACAAAGGAATTTGTTTTTATATATATCTTGTATAATAATATCAAATAGTAAAAAAAGATCTTTTGTATTTATTATATTGATACCAAATCTTTATAAAATCTTCTTTGTATAATTAGATTAATATATTTTGAGGGATCGAATTCATCGATTTCGCTTTATTTGGAATCCTAAAAACATTCTAATTTTATTTAAATCCTTATATTTCTATTAACTTCCTATTATCTTTTTTATAGAGTTGATATTAATATAGTTTCTTATTATTAATAGATTATCTATATATAATAGAATATATATTCCCTTTCTTATAAAAAGATTTAGGTTTATTATAGATTCTTTGAGCTTAATCTTTTTAAAAAATCTTTGTATAATTATCTATTAAATATATAGAACTTGTTTAAGCTTATAAAGAGACTTTTTCAATTTGAGATATAATTTATCTTTGAGCTTGATTTTGGGGAAGATTATTTCGAAGAATCTTGGGACTTCTATAAGGATTTCTGTATTTATTAGTTCGCTATTTAAAAATACAATATCAATATTCGTATTATCGATTTCTAGATCTTTTGCTACAGCTTTTGCTAATAAAATGCATAATATTGAATATCTTGTTATACTAATAAAAGTCTTTTGGAAATCTATTTCATATCTCTATAGATACCCTTTAATAATTAATTATACTTTTCTCCTAATTAATTTACTAAAGCAATCTAATTTATTCCTCAAAATATATTTACTATTTAATAGCTTTCTATTAATAAATATAGTTCCATTTATAATTTCGAAAATACTATTATCTTTAAAACTTTATAATTCATATCTAATTACATCCAACTATACTTGAATATCCTCTTATATAGCATCCTCGAGTTCTATTATTTCTTTCAATATTGATTCAAAACTACCAATTAGAATTCCTTCAAAATATATAGAAATAACAAACAATACTTTGTATTATTAAACAATCTAATTACTAAAAATACTCCCTAACTATTTCTTATAACTCTAATTCAATTCAATTCAAACTAAAACAACTACCAAAACAAATCTAACTCTTAGAATCTCTATAATTACTTATATATTCTATAATCTAACCACAAATACTTACACTTCTTATACTAGCTATTCAATTACCTATAATTATTACTACCAAAACAATTACAATAATGATTTTTATATTATAAAATAGATCTTGACTTCTTCTTATTTATTTATAATCTGAACCTTTTATTTATTGATTTATATATTTTATATATTATTCTATACTACTAATTACATTCTTTATTTTATAATTTTAGACCTATTATATAAAAGAATCTTTCTCTTTCTTTCTATCCTAGACTGTTTTGGGATACTCTTTTCTCTAAATAGATATCTATATTCATCAAAATCAACATCTATTATTCTATTAATAGTTTTAATATAAAAATTAAAAAAGCAATAAATATTATTTCCATTTATTCTAATTATAATATACTCTCCTTTAAATACTCTCGATTCAAACTTCTTAAACAATTGTTTTAAATATTGGAAGTTCCTAGCCCACACTTTACATCCAAACATTTTGAGCTTCTTAAAATCAGATTGTTTATTATAAATAATTTCATAAAATATAATTACTATCAAAAGTATTCCTACTTCTCCAAAAGATAATACTTTTATAAGCGATTTGTTCTTCAAATATATAGTATACTTAATAATAAGCTTCTATATTCTAGATTCAATTTCTAATTCATTTAATAATAATCTTAAAATAATATTAATATCTTGAATCTTTTTTTTAGCAACTTTATTTATAGAATACTTTCCTAAAGACAAAGGTTCAAAAATTAATCTTTTCTTTTCAATCTCAATTTAGAATACTATTCCGAATTCGCTTTTTCTATTATCTATTCTAATAATAATGACTTTGGAATTGAACTCCTTTTCTATCTAATTAATCAAATCTATCAAAATAGATATTACTATTATTACTGATTTATCTTTTACAAATCTAATCCATATAGATTTAGTAATATCATCAACAATTGCAATAAAATATCTGTTTCCATTTTCAAAGGGTTCTTGAATACCTAATAGATTTATATAAAGATAATATAGTCTTATAGAAATACAAATAGCTGTATATTTGTTGAAATACTTATTCATTCTTTCTATAAAGTAAACCTTATATGTTTTTCGATTAGTAAGCTTTCTTCTTTTAGTATAATATAAACTATTAGAGGTTTTCTTTAGCTTATCTATTTAATTATAATTGAGGTGATCTAAATATCAATATATTATTTTTGCTTTGTTGTTATTGAAATCAATCTCTTCAATCTTTGAGTTTATATTGGTTATATATATTTATAGAATAGAAGGCTATCTAACAATATAATTGTTATTACAATATTTTATAGCTATTTCAAGTTGACTATTTTTCTAATAGAATACTGAATCTCCTTCAAAAATAACTTTTCGATTTGTTTCGACCAATAATCCAATAGAGATAAGTTGATTATATTGAAACTTCTTAATATACTAGATATTCTATAATATAAGGTTTCCAATGGTTATTATTCCGAATATAATGCTTTGAATATATTTATTATTGGCTGTCTTGATTTTTTATAGTATACCCCAATATATAAGATTTGTAAGGTTTTCAATCGAACTAGTAAAATAATAAGAAACCTTTAAATCAAGGATCCATTTATTGTTTTGAGTTTCAGTATATATTATATTATAGGGATAAAGGGAACTAATATATTCTTCTATTATAATTATTCTAGCAAAACTATTATTTTTAATATTATCCTTTTTTGGTTTTAAGGTTTTTTTAGCCTTTTCGTATATATAACACTGATTTCGCTAATATTCTTTTTTTTTGTAGAATTTATAAAATGATTTTTTCTTATCAACTTTATTAGAAATGTTTCTTATTCTTTTTCTACAATTTCTATTATGAAATTTTTCTCCTTTTCTTTAAATACTTTTACCTTTATACTATTTATTTTAACATTTATTATTATAGCTTAATTAGCTATACTTTAAGGAATTCTTTTAATTTATTATAATATAAATAATATATTTTGTAGATTTTTGTTTATAGCCAAAATAAGATTATATTGAGTTTGCTAAACTTCTATTTCTAGTAATGAGTTTAGTAATTGGGAATAGATTTTATTATTTGTAATAGGTTATTGAAATATAAATGTTTTATATTGATAGTTAAATAGACAATTGAGGAAGATTTGTGTGGTTTCAGTTTTGGGGTTAAATAGTTTTGGAATGAAATGCTTTTGGAGTTTTTGGATGTATTGTGTATTTATAGTTTTGTTAAATGTCAATAGATATATTTAGATATTTATAAGATTGTTTTCATTAATTATAAGTATTAATTGAGAATAATATATTAGAGTCAGATTGGAATTAATAATAGAAAATACAATTCCTCTTCTTTTTTTTTAATCAGTAATATTTATATAGTTATTTATAGATATTATTTTTGTCTTTATATAAATAGAGATTAATATTATTACTATTTGAATAGATTTATAGAATCCAATTCAATTGTTGCTTTTGAAAATAACAATAGAGCTTCATTTCGTTTGAATTGTATCAGTAGTAATTGTACCTGCTATCTTATAATAGTAAGCATTTTTGTTTTTATATATTGTAAATATAGTAATAAAGTTATTATAATATAATACTTATAATCTATTGGAAATAGATAGCAAGTGTATATAATATAATAATATTATATATGAGTGTTTATAAGATAACTTTTCATTTTAGGATAAAGTTGCTATTTATATTTTATAGAAGAGTTTTATAGGGGAAAGCTAAGGGTATGTGCTATTAAGTGGTATGTAGTATATGTGATTTCCAACAACAATATATATATATTTTGTATACAAAATTCAAACAAAATATAAAGCTTTCAATTTTCAATATTTGTTTTTTATATATATATAGGATTCCACAGATCGATATATTTTGAAACTGAGATATTATAATAATCTTTATTATAATAAAGCAAGATTTATTACTCTATTATCGATTTAATTAAAAATGGGTAAGATTGATAGGGTATGATGGGGATTATTAACGAAAATCCCTGTTATATATATACTTCGGCTATATAACCTATAAAAATAAAGCTTTAATACCTATAGCCAGCCATTGATTAATAGGGATAGCTTTTTCTATTCCTATAGTTAGCTGTAATCGTGGGTACCCGTAGCCAGCCGTACTACCCAAGCCACCTATTGCGACCACTGACCATAGCCTGGATTCGTCCTTTCTCGGGGACTCCGCTCCCGGAAGGAAATAGTAACTTAAGTATAAGGTGCTTAGTTGTTGAAGGAATAGCTTTCAAGCCAGGTCGTACTTATAACCGCAGCAGATCTCCAATTCTGGTCAACTCGCGAAGCTAGGGACTCAATTTCCCATGTCGATTGTGGAGCCAAGGAGAGAAGAAACGCAATGAGATGGTGTTTGGCGGATTGCGAATCTCCAAGTTTTTGGCTTGAGGGAACGTGAAGCTCAGCAGTTTACCGTCATGCTTAGGACGGCCGACAACAGCGGAATATGTTCCAATTGCTTCTCTGGAGGACTGTCACTTAGAAAACTTGTGTGGTCGCCCTGGTAATTGCTGTTGCGGGTTTAGCACCATATTGCCTAGACAAGTTTTCGACGATGAAGCGACAGATGCTTGGAACGTGTCATGAACTACAATTTTTCTAGCACTCGAAGCTGACAAAATTGCCTTTTCTTGCAGGAAGAGTCTGGAAAGTCAGCCCAGATAGAGAGGAAAAAGTACTCAGTTGTCACAATCCTAGCTTGCTGCTCTGTATGTGGAAAATAATCAAACGGAGAAAATCCAAGGAAGAAGAAAAGCCAAAGATGACGGCAGCAGGACTCGCCATTGGTGCAAGTCCTACAGCTACCATCGCCGATCTTTCTTCTTCCTTGAATCTTCCATATCTACTAGTGATCCGATTTCAGAGTGAGAATTGCTGAAAGATTGATTTATTTGGTCAGTACAATGTCCAACTTCCTGAAACATTCTTTTCAATAATGGATGTGTATCATTCGGAAGTTCTGCTCGGCTCAGTGGACTGGTTTCAAGTGGCTGTACATTCCGCTTGACTTGGTATCAGCATTTTCCAAAGAATCAACAACCGGCTGCCGTATGACGCTGCCCGACCAGCAGAGCCAAAGCCATAAGGCACATCTCCAGTAGTGGATCCAAGATTTAGCTGGTAATACCGTCTCAACCTTCATTATTTCGAATTTGCCCAATTGATCAAAAAGGGACTTGCCGTTCGCCGTGGTATGATCTAGTTTACCGACATTTCGGTCACGTTGCGATTTCCTTCGAGAGCAGAAAAGCTCCTATTAGTAACAGCAAAAGCTGCGACGAGTACCCCTATGACTCTGCCCCACCAGCAGGGTCAGAGCCATAAGTCACCTCACCAGTAGTTGCTGTTATAATGTGAACTTTGATTGGGCGTTCAGAACTTCTCCGTGGAGTCGTCGGTGGACTTGCACCATACAGGCTATCTTTCACTATGGTGTATGGTAGCATCCAAAGCCGAGATGTGCATTCCTATGACTCTGTCTGGCCAGCAGAGCCAGAACCATGAGGGATCTCATCAGTAGCAGCTTTCGAGTTGGTAAATGTTGATTTAATATCTTCAGTAGATACTCAATTGGTTTGTTTCTTTTTGTCGTCATTAAAAACTTCATCGACAAAACAGCCTCGCACTTCTTTATGCACGCAGTAAAGCTGATTTAATGATACGACCATGGAAGGCTCCATGGTTTAATCAAAGGTGGTGTTAGCTCCACCCCTCTCGGTCCTTTAGAGGACTGACCGGAGGACGAACATACTGGGGGTGCTCGAGGATATCGTGGAGATATCCATGTTGAATTGGTTCCCAGCAACAAATCTCTGGTGTTGTTGTTGCTGGGGCAATTTGTAAATCTCGGGATAGGTACATCACGTTACATTCAGTGCCGACAGCGAGTGATAATGTTTTCATGCCGGCAATTGATAAACGTGGTGCTAGAGCCATTTCAGTTCTTGCCGGGGGTTTTGAGTAACTGCGGCCAAACTGCTGTTCGCTTCTGCAATGGTATACCAGGTATATCGGCTTTCTCTAGCACCAAATGCAAAAAAAGAGTTTGTCCGAAGTATTTATCCAAATCTTTGGCTCTTGCTTGTAAAGCCGGCGAAGGCTTTCAAGCACTATAAGAAGGTTTATATGGTCAAGGCTAGCGAGGCCGACAAATGAAAAGAGAATGAAAAAGGACTGATATCCTGTTGTTCTATTCGGCACAATGTCCCAGATGTGCAAGGTATTTGGTGGTTTCGAGACGTCTGAAAGCTGATGCGGCAACCCGGCCCACAATCTCCGCCGGAATTAGTAGAATAGCTTCCCAACAGCAGCTCCAAATCGGGAGGTTGGGTTGAATTGGGAAATTTTAGTGACGGGTTTGAATTGATTAACGGTAAGTGCGCTTGTAGAGGAAGTTAAAGCATCTAGAATGCCGTCGTGGAATCCATTGACTGATCGCTCAGCCGAGTAGAAACGACCACAAACATATCGGACCGTGTGATTATCTTTGGCCCATTGGCTGTATAGAGGTTGTAGACCAGATTGTTGTTTGTAGCGTCCATTAACTCCTGCCGAGGGTAAAAGCCGCAAAAAAGCAAAGACTGGGTCAGCTATAAATGCTTTTTGACAAGCTTTTGTTGAAGGTCTAAAGCGGTGGGCCTCTCAGAACTTGATGAGATTGTCTTTGTTCTCGTTTCTATGGAAGATGTGGATGCATATCGACGAGAGACGACCAATTTGAGAAGGACTACGCGACTTGTTGTGTCCGGAGCTATGGTTCAATGATTGGCAGAATCTGATATCTCTGTCGGGTCCGGTGCGCTCTCGACGTCCCTTGAGATTCCGCGGGAAGAAATAGCAACCTATGCACAAGGTGCTTGGTTGTTGAAGCCACCATGAGCAATCTTGCCACCAGATGATTGCTGTTGGAGCTGGTGTCCTGCGCGGTAGCAGCCGCATTTGTGATGGTGAAGGTGCTTGGATTAGCTGTAGTTCGTCTAACTCCACCATGCTGTCATCCTGATCTACGGTATCTCTAGGCTCCCGAGTTGGAGGCTTGAATCGGTGAGATAAATTAGAGACACAGAGAGATCGATAGAGGTCGATGTCGTTGGCTGGAACCACGATCGTTGCTTGTGGTGACTTGACAGTATTGATTGATCCGCCTTGGTAAAACCGGCAAGTTGTCGGCTTTCTGAGATGGACCTACACGAAACATCGATGAGGCAGAGACTTAAGAGTTCCATATCAAGTCTTTGGGCAAAGCCACATTCCATCTGTTCGCTCTGGACTCTTCTCATAGAAGGAGTCTTTCTGGGGCTGGAAGGGCCCATCAACAACATCTTGCACAAGGCGTCTGATTTGGAATTAGTACAAAAGTGAGATCTCCGGGATGCATAAGCCTTTCATACCTTTTGGAGAATCTCCGACTGTTTTATGGTTGTCCTTCGTATAAAACCAAAATTCGTGTTATCCGGCGGCGTTATCACCACTCCTATCCACCAATTTCAGTAGGACCCTTTTCCCTCCCAAAGTCTGCTAAGAACTGTTTTGGAGATATTAACAAACATCCCAAAAACATCGAGAATGGTATGGGAATACATACCAATCCAAAATTCTCCAAAGAGCAGAACTAGCACCCGCTTATCAACCCAAGAACACAGAGCTCACTCACGAAACCATGTCAAAGGGTGCACGCCCGGGGGCGGCTAGAGGGGGAACAGAATATATTACTATAGTAAGCTACTTAAAAGTACAGAACCGCCCTCAGCAGATCATGAATCCCACCTTGAACTTCGGCAACTATGAAACCCAATTTTTTCAGGCTTCCCTGCTTCTCCGCACACAAACAAGCCCGCTTTCGTTGTGCTTCCGTCAACAAGTGCGAAGGCTTGGTTCGCCCGCCTCTTCTCCGTGCCTGAACAAAGTGTACAGAGGATCAAGCACGCAACTATCGTACAACTCCATTCTCAATGTCATGACCGCAGGGAAATACAAGCACATTCAGATAAGAGAAAGGAAAACAAAGCTGCACTCAATTTTGATAAAGCAGACCAACAGCTGAATAATGATTATTGATCGTGCCAATAGTCATGGTGTAGCTGTTCACCTGCCTTATTAAGAATGAGTGCAGCTTTATCTTACTCTCGGTCATCTGAATGTGATTGTATTTCTCTGTTGATCTGCAAGATTTTTGCCTTTTGTGATGTCAGCGTTTTGCCGGTTCTGCTAGGGATGATTGGCACTTACTAGTCATCGTCGAAACTTCTATACCTTTACCATTTGCAATCTGCGCGTGGGTGGAAGCTCTGGCTGAGCTTGCGCCGCTTTGGAGATGTAAAGGGTAAATATCCCTCCTGTTATTGACATATGGCGGCGAACTAGTTGTATCCGGGCAAAACTCCACCGACAGTCTTGTCACGGCTCATCTTGACGTTGGCAGTCTGATTCAGAAGCAGACACCAAAGGGACCATGCTTTGTTAATATCATGACTATCTCTGTGCTTGTGGATTACGACGGGCACGGCGGGCACCAGATGGTCCAGAATTGTTCTGGGATCGTCCCCAAAACGAACAAAAGAGACAGCTTCCACTGTCTCTTGAAGAGCAAAGGAAGCACCGGTCTTGAGCTCGTCCTCAGTGACACGGCCGAAACATCGCCATGATGGCCTTTAAGCGTATTACCCATACCTCGCCGCCAGAGTAGAAACTATGCCCTGGTGAGTAGTCAGGCGTGGAGGTTGTGACGAAGCCTTGGGAGTGATTCCGGGTAGAACAGCTTCTAGTGCAGATCTTGGTGGTATGATGGACTTGGCGTGATCGAGCTAGTCTTCCTAGTGACAATGGGCCTTTTGAAATCGACAATGGCATTGGAAAATTAAAGTCGTTGTCGATGACTGTATCCGCCTTCGTAACTTCTCTAGACCTGCTGCGTCGTGCGTTTGTAATCATGAGAGCATCAGCTACCTGGGTCTCATCATCCTCAGCTTAACCTTCAAAAGTAAGATTTTAAGAACGACTACATACCCAAAAGGAAACACCGGTTGGTGCGCAGCTTTCAGCCATTAACTTTTCTTCTTGAAAGTTGTAGTCAAGTACCAGCGTGGCCAATTTGCTGGAAAAAGAGTCCTCGTAAAATGCTGTAGATATGTTAGCTTTGAACGCACACGATTATGCCTAGCAATTCTTTTTTGTAAAGAAGACTTACCAAGAAAACGTCCCAAAACTCCACATATAATCACCATCACATCAACACTACAACAGGCACACCCGGAGGCGGCTAGAGAGAACGAAGTAGATTCCTATGGATGAACTAATATACAAGATTATACTCCAACAGCAAATGATACACCAACCATCATTCCCCACTACCACTACTTCACTCTTGATGCCTTCCCCCTTCACAAGCTTCCAAATCACTTCCGAGTCTCACGAATTATTTGTCGGCTAAGACAGACCACCACAACAAAGTGGCTAATACAGCCATTGTTCGGTAGCTAATGAAGTCCGATTATGCTGGTAAACTTGGTTATATTAGCCATTTGGCTGTTGTTGTCTGTCCTAGCCAGCAAACATTTTGCAAGACTCGAAAGAGATTTGGATGCATGCAGGATGCTCTCAATCTACCCCAACACCATCGTAGTTTAACGTCATTCCGGACCACAGTCATGACAAAGAACCAGCAGGAGAACAGACACCCTAGGTTTGTCGCTGTTGGAAGGCACGAGAACAGACACCCTAGGTTTGTTGTTGTTGGAAGGCATGAGAGGAGGTTCCCTGCCCTTGTCCTGTCATGAATAAGCCAGTCTCTCTCTGGCCGGCCTGGGACCACGACACAACGGCCCCTCTGAAGAGATACTGGGAAGCGGTTACTATTGATTGCGGGATAGCACCACTGCTTGCCAGGCGCGAGAGGCCAGGACATAACAACCTTGCATTTGGTTAATGGTCATTTCAAAAGCGTGGCCCATTGCTGGAAAGAAGACAGTTATCCCCATTTGGTTGGTCCAGTGTGGCAAATCGCCAGGAAGCGCAGTGGTGTTTTTGGGATCAGTGAACTGATTCATGGACCATGTGCTGGAAAAAACCGCCAACAACACACACTTAACACAGGTGTGTTGTTGGAATCAGTAAATTGATTCATTGGCTGGGGAGTACCATAATACCCACCGGGAGAGCACTGTAGAGCACACAAAGCAACATGCGAGTTCGCAGAACTATTCTGACGAAAAGACACAGCTTGGAACGCTCTTATTGACGAGTTCTGGTCTGGCTCTCTGCCCTCCAGCGTGAAAACTTGTTGCGATACGAGTAAATATGCACACGTGAGTACGCGCTAGCGCACGAACGTATTGCATATAGCTCTCGTAGCTCTGAACCTAGAATAGATAGACACAATACAATACATTCAACCATACCCATTATGAAGACGTCATAATCACCGCCGAGGTGAAACCCACAACCCCAATTTCCAGATTGTATTGATGTTGAAACTCGTCGACAAGAGCGTCCCAAGCTGTGGAGGTAATCGTTTGATAGCTTAGGTCTGGGTACCAAATCGGCAAGGCTACTCATGGCGCAGGTGCCGGAAAGAAGAACGAGGTAACCAACTTTTTCTTGGTGTGGAAGTGCTTATGCGCATAGGTCTGTTGCCGCAATAAACACCTTGCATCTCTGCCAAAGCGCGCTGTTGATCTTCTTCCTCGGCGAAGAGGAAGAAGCAGCGGCCATGACATGCCAGAGATGGGGTGATCACCCAAAATGAATGAATGTTGCTTGAGTGGATCTCCAGCAAGCTTTGATGAAGTCTTGTTTCTTGTAAAAACATCTCAAGAAGATCTTTGCTTCTTTTGAGAAGTGACATTTGCCAGTTGATTCTGCCGTCATCATAACTGCTCAAGTGTACCAAATGCTTGAGCAGGGCTGGAAGCAAGTATAAACACGAAAGAGGTCACCCTGATCTCTGTATAATACTTGAGACGGCAAGAACGGATCAGATGGTGGGTACTGCTGGGTTGCAGATCTTAGCAAGGTGGAGACGAAGCAGTGAATGCGCAGCCGTCGGTATCTTGTTCTTCCCCTCTTGGTAAGAGGTTAAGATCGTCATCGCCATTTTTGAACGATCAGCCTTGTCCAGGGAACAACAAGGATGTCCAGAAGGACCTTGGTTTGGTGCGATGAGCAAGAGTATGAAGATCGAAGAGGCGAACGGTAAGAGCAAGTTCGATATGAACCAGCGAGGCCTGCACCAGAGACCATGCATTGTAAATGCAGATGTTCTTCTGGTCTATGATAAGATGTTGTCTTCGAAGTTCAAGGTGCTGAAGACCTGCAAGGTAGGTCTTAAGCAAAGCAGACAGGCAATGAGCCAAAGCCTTTTAAATATGGTCTTTGATAAGAAAAAGACTATGGTTAATCTTAGCAATTGTTACAAGGCTTGACCTGACAAAAGAACCTACCAAGTCTCACTCTCTTGCGAGATTTACCGGTGAGCGGCTGCTGCGAAGAGTATTGATGTGATGTGGACCATATTTGCTACTGTAAGTCATGTTAGAGGCTACCAAATTGATGGAACTTGAATGGGAGTAATTACCACGTTTTGAAATATTGCGAGCTTCACCGACACAGCTGCGGGCAGCAAGAATATCAAAGTAATCCTGGTTAATGAGGTGCTACTATGGGTCAGATTAGCAGCTGCCATTGAAAAGGAACTTGAAGGTTAACTTACCACTATCTGAGGTCTTATAAGCATGACCGGCCACCAGCTACCGTCATGAGCAACAGATTATCGTGTTATACAGAACAAGTAAGCTAGGTTAAGCTTCTTGGTGTCAGCGTGTACTGGGTGGCTGGAAGTTGAACAAAAAATCTACCAAGTGCCGGACTCTTGCTGATCACCGAAAGAAGCAGCAGAAGGTCGATGGCATGAAAATTGCGGGTTGTATGCAAGGGTCGTCTGCAGTTTCGAGATAATCTGCGTGTTCTGGGTGTCAATCTCTATGAAGTTAGTAAGTGCCATAAAGTTGTGTAGGGTTTGGTATGACGTGAGCAGAAAGTGAGAAGATAGGCAACCAGCAGAGCAGCAGATTATCAACAACCAGACTTTTCCCTTGACAGCAACAGCTGGAGAATGACAACAGTCGGTTGCTTATCTGTTACTTAGCAATAGTGAAGAAGGTTCCTGTGAGGGCAAGGATGTATGTGAATGTAGAAAGAAGCAGCTTCAGAAGGCTTTCCTTAAGGAGGTTGGACAAACAGCTTGCAAAGTAACCACAACAATGAGAACATGATCTCTTTGCAGTTAAGAAGTATGTCAAAGGAGGAGACAATGATGGAAGAAGAGAAGAAATACTTATAGGTAACTGTCTTAATATTGGCTGCTCAGCAACCAGGTTGCAGTAGATCTCTATGGTCTCAACTTTTTGGATAGCAAGTAATTCTTGGAACAAAAGGTAAGACTTCAAGAATAAAGACAGTTAATGTTACTGGCAAGGTAGATAGAGGTGAAGATTTGTGAAAGGAATTATGTCAAGAAACTTGAAAGTTGATGTTTGATCTCTACAGTCAATTGCAAGTTCATGGTAGATTTTATTACAACAGTTGCAAGAATAGAATCACGTCTTTATTATGAAGCACATAAGAAAATACTGCTAGGGTAATGCCTCAATCACCGTCTTGAGAAGGTCAAATTTAATAATAATATTGAATATTGATTGTGCGCTATATTACCTTGCTCGAACCCCTGTCTGTCTATGCCTGAGGTGGGGACTCTAGACTGACTTTTGCTCGGACCATTCTGCTAGAAGACCAGTCAAGCTTCATAAGGCTGAGTAGACCATTAGCAGCACATGAGGAGCTATAATAAGGAATATCTTGGTTCCCAGAAGTCCTATTTATCCAGAGATTATTGGAAAAAGAAGGTTACTGATTGCTTATTCTTCATACCCCAAAATATATACAAGATGGGTTGGGAGACTATATTGTGAAAATATTGATGGCTGCTCGAGGATTGTAAGAGAGAGATATTCCGATGCCGGCTGCTGCCATTTTTTACTACCATCTGAACTGGACCAAGCCTAAGATGAAAATCTGGGGAACAGATCGCGTTACCCCAGTACATTCTCAACATCAAATTCAATTCTACAGATATATTCCCAATTAATCGCTTCCGTCTTCATTTCATCCGGTCAATCGTTTTATATCTTTCCCTACTGAGCCAGGTCAATCATCTGCTCATGCAATATAGCCTCTCTTCCTCTCTTCTTATACCGACCTTTATTCCTGCCTCGCAGCTTCAGACCTTCTACCGAACCATCAATTGGTTACCTTATAGCTGCGACAGGTCTATCCTGCTAAGGCGACCGCGCCGATGGCGCCTCGGAGACCAATCGAAAGGAGATCTTCACTTGCAAGGCACTCTCAAATAAGACAATCTGGCTATGGGAACTTTCCAGGAGGGCCAAATGGAGCAAACAGCCAGAAGGGTAAATTGAGCGCTTCAAACCAGGAGACAACAATTGAGGATACAATCGAAAATCTCTCTGAAGCGAATTCATCGACAACTACGATTGCTTCGACAATCAAAGCGCTTTCTTTCAAAAAAACGCGCTCCAAATCATCCACAGTCGTCTCACTTGAATCTTCCTCAGTTTCAGGTACCACAATCGAAGGGTCTCCCGGGCCAACTCGAGAGGAAAAAGCGGCTCGAAAGAAAGCAGTGAGATCAGCGCGGAAGGAAAACAGAAACGCTGATCCGAACTTCGCGTACCTTCCTAAGGGGTTGAACAACAAGATCCGGCCTAAGGATCCTTTGAAGGCCAAGCTGAGAAGACTATTCAAACCTAAGAAAAAGTCTGTTCACAAACCACTTGATCGAAGTCAACCAGTCGCAACACCGAAGCTTAGGTACAGGATCGATCGACCTACCCCAGCGCCGCAGAGGTACATTCCACCAATCGCACCTGCAAGGAAACTGGATGGAAAGATTGAGCTGGATAGGACGGGGCCGAGCTTGGGTGGCAATTTTCAAATACTTGCGGAAACGCAGGAAGAACGGGAGAAGCACGTCGAGCAGGTGCAATTTCAGTATGAGCTTCGAAAAGCAACCGAACAGAGACTACGGCTGGAAGGCAGAGAACAGGTGAATGATCCAAAGATTGGTCGAGCACCCCCAATAACCCGTCGAGCGCTCATTCAACCTACGCATCCAAGGCACACGCGGGGAAACCGATCTGAATTGATACACATTGGCGTTACAAAACCTGCAACTATCAAGGAAAGCTTTCCTCCAGTAATTCCGCCGGCAGAACGGGCGCAACCTTATATACAAGAGAATACTTGGAGGAAAATCACGCAGAAGCCCTCTCGATTGAATGACAGCGCCGAAACCTCGGTGGAGGATTTAACGGGCCAAACTACACCGTGCTCATCAACAGAGGTCTTGTCGTACAAACCTTCTCACCGAAGCAACCTCAGCTCCTCTAAAAGGCCGCATCGAAAGCAATCGGTAACATTCAATGAGTCTGTTACACAATTTACCATTCCAGAAACAGACTATGATACATCGGAGTCAACAGAGATAGCCATCGATGAGACTATTTGCAATATCGCATTAACTGGGGCTGTATCTGATCACGACCAATCATTGAAGCCACATGTTGATCCAATAGCATCATGGAGTTCGTTTAGAGATAGCTCGAGGAGACGGTCCAAAAGATTGGGTATCCATGCTGAAGATGAGCTCCAAGCGTTGCTTCTTGTCAGTTTGAAAGAGGAAGAGTGTCCAGACGTTAAAGAGAAGGATTCTGCATTGCAAGGCAATGTTACCATCTCACCAAGAGATGATACCCAAGCAACTGAAAGTTCCAAGGATATTGTTCAAGTCCCTTCTGGCATTCCAGAAACATTGGACGATACACACACAGCTCTTGGTGCAGATAGCGTAGAGAAACAAAGCTTGGGTATTGGCAATTCGCGTATGAGCAATTCCCTTAAACACGCTAGCTCAGCTTCCGAATTTCGCCCTGCCTCTTACGATACAATTACAAACTTTCTACTTGTATCCAATACACCGGCGCCGCCAATTCCCACCAAGTCACCACTGAGAAATCTATGTCAACCAAATCTGCTTCCTGCCAATTATAATACGTTAATTACACACAATCTCAATGCACATAATCAATTACTACTTGCCAAATATCGCACTGAGTTAAGCAAACTTACCGAAGCGCATGAAAAGAAAATGCAGTTCTTAAAAGACAAGAGACAAGCTCATCGTAAGAAGTATGGTGATCTCAAAGTAAGTTTGACGTTGATATTTGCAGATTTGCAGATGCAACTAAAATATAGCCGCTGCTGCTGACTAACATTGTCTCACTTGCAGAATCAGGATGATCCTGGGGGTCCCACTGCAAAGCCACAGTCCAAATTAAGATCCAGAATCTCGAAACTGTTCAAAACTTTGGAAAAGCCAGCTGGAGCAACAGAGGAAGATCAAGTGGGAGAAGCAGAGGAGGAAGAAATTCTTGATAACGTTGTCACATCATTTGTAAGTTTTCATTCGATTCTTCGAGAATTCATCCCTGTGTTTATTTATTTATTTATTTATTTATTTATTTATTTATTTATTTATTTATTTATTT